>MNCI01013292.1:0-11719 GCA_015680685.1 Gnetum montanum
GTGATGCAAAGTCACTGAAAGTAGTTGGTTTTGATCTAGACTAAGAATGGACCTTCTCAGGTCATTTTAAACACAAACACTACAATGGACTTCTTATGACCTCAATTCAGGATTCCATTCCACCTTCTTAGTCATCCATTGATGCTATCCATAACTCACCTCATTGTTGATTTCTATTTTATGCTTGATGTCTTAGTTTGACATGTTGGAATTCTTGGATTGATTCTTCCAAGTTGATCCTTAACTTTTCATAATCATTAATCAATTGTGGGGCTCACAGACTCCTTAGTTGTAGTTATGTAAGGGTAAAAATGGCATGTGTATGCTATGGGGAGGACCTAGTTACATATCTCTTAGTTTAGATAGTTAAGCCAATTACCTAAGACATTGTTGTAATCATACCTTTCACATGCCCCATTGTGCATACAGCTCTGTGCCCCTTAAACTTTCCTAAAACTTTATTCTCCAACTTTTTTCTGAATTTTTAAAATTTTCTAAACTCTAACACCCTCTTCTACTATTTTTATCATGTACATGGCTATTTGGGCTTCCATTTGACTTCCATTTCACTCCAAAATTCCTTATATTTTAAAAGTTTTCCCAAAGTCAACGGTGATCAACTACTGTGTCGACTAGGCCTAGTCAATGCAGCTAACCTCGTTGATGGGCCTTATAACTAGTCCTTGTCAATGCAACCCAAAAAATATATAAATGCCACCAAACACTTTGAATTTTTTATCATTTGTTTCACAACAAGAAAGGAGTTTTTGCCCTTTTTTAGAGCCCAAAACCTTCCAAAGCCCATAACTTTTTGATCATTGGTCCAAATTACTCCGTTCTTTGATCCTATAGCTATCGAAAGTAAGCTTTTCATCCTAGGGGTCACAAACCTTAAGGTCTTTAAAGAAAATTTTTTGTTCCCCAAAGTGTTAATGAATACAATGATTCTAAACGATCAATTTTAAGAGTTTAACCCTTTTAACAACCTTTGGTATGACTATAATCATTTATTAACATCAAAACATAAATAAACTAATAATTAAAATTGATCAAATCAACCATAATCACAAGTTAGCCAGGTGTAACCTTCCTAACAAGATAAGGTATCACAAATTGTTTCATGTTACACAATAATTGCTAAACCATGGTCATGTTGGAATTACAGATGGCACCAAGACTGAAATGACCATAGGAGGAAGGACCATCTCTACAAAGGAAAAATGATCTAGAATTAAAAGGTGATAACGAGAACAAGCCTAGGAATAGGAAGAAGAAATCCATGTAATGGGGCTTGTTTGGGAGGATTCTGAAGTGGAATCGATTTGATAAATTCCTAAGGGGGAGCTTACAATAGAACAATCATAGTGAGGAGAGGCACTAGGGTCCTTACCAAGACTTGAAGTCATACTAACATAAGCCTTCCTCAGCATAATCATCTCTTGTGATGTCCAATGCTTAGTTCTCTAGCAACTAAACTTTGGGCCATTCTTAGAGCATGCTCTAGTGGAGGCAAAGACATAGTTACAAACCTCTCCCATGTGTCCAATGATCACTTTTAGTAGGGAGTGGTACATGGGAGAGATGTACCTCTTCTGGAATAATAGAAGGATAGGTTCTACTATGAAGATCAAGGACATTCAGGTGTGTTACTCAGCTAAAGCTATCATGCAAGCTCTTAGGTTACCTCATTCTAGGACATAATTGGCAAAATTATCTACACAAGTTGATCCAGAGGTGAAAAAGGAGTGGATCCAATGATGTTACGAGGTTGACTACAAGAAGCGACAGAATGTGTATACTTTAAGATAGCAACCTATCACCTCGATTTAATGGTGAGGCCTAGTAACGTGACTACCTTCTCCACCCAAGCATGTATCATGCTAAGCAAAAAAATTCTAGTAAACCTTTCATAATTAATCTATCTAGAGATAGAAAAGTGTTTTAAATAGAATGAACATGGAAGAAAAACCCTGCCCTTCCCATGCCTTATCAGAAAACTTTGTAAAAGGGCAGGGATAGTCTACTATGCCAATGAAATAATTAGACATACTCCCATAGCCTCTTGGTCTAAATTGATGAAAGATTAGATAGTTGCCATGTTTAAAGAAGAGGTGCAGCAATCACCACATCCACCACATACTCCAAAAATAATGCTGGAAGCCCATGTTGCCATAGAGTGTTTGTGTAAGATTCAAGAGAAGCTCTTGCAACACCACAAGTAGTGAGTAGGAATTAGTGGTGGAGATTCATCTATGTATCAATCTGTGATGATTCACCTTAATGAAGTGGCTTGAACAATTAGTTAGATGGAGGGAGGTGAACCAATATTTTTGCCCCAAAAAATGTAGTTTCTCGTGAGATCAAATCCCAGTGCCTGATAGGTGTCGGTGTCTCTCTCTCAATACCATTCACTTCTAGAAATCTCTACGAATGCTACTTTCTTTTCGATGCAGTTGGAAGAGGGCAAGGGATTAATTATATTAGAGATGCAACATGAAGGGCAAGATATAGTTGCAAAGGTGGTTGTTGATAGGATTGCTAAAGCACGTAACACACACCTGCAACATCTGTACTAGATGTATCTACACTTAGAGATGTGCAAATATCTACAGGAACTTTCAATGGAAGATTGAGTACATCCTAGCATGAAGAGTTCTTGGACTAACTAGTGGGGATGAGGCAATTGGTTCCAAACATCTTTGATTTTTTGGATAACATTACTACAATCCAGTAGGAGCTACTCGAAGCAAAGGGAAAATGTATCATCCTAGAAGGACAACTTGAAATAGCTCAAGCACCAAACCAATGCTTGATCACAAAAGTTGTTGAATTATGTGCCCGTTTTGTTGATCCTACACTTCTTAACCCTGCAATAATAAAAGATGAAGCTTTTTAGTAGCTTTAGGAGTAGTTAAAACAAGTTGAGGAGGGAATGGTGATGATCATCTTTAACTAATATATAGCCAAATAAAAGACTTATTTAATTCAAAAGGACTTGTTTCAGACATGTCAAGAAAATGAAACACAAACTCCAAAAAACCATTGCCTATGAAATGTTGATGCACAAAAATAATAGATGCAAGAATTGATCCATCAATAGCAAGAGCAGGTAGCCAAAGTGAATATGGAATTGAGGAAATTAGCAACAGAGAATTGCAATCTGTCTATGGAGGAAGTCTGTACCTTATGCCAGAAATCTACCATTGAAATTGTTGCCTTAAAAAATGAGGCTCTCAAATTTGAGAGAATCAAGACTCACTACAAAGACCAGGTTGGCCTGCAAAAGGAGGTGAATGAGAAACACATCTAGGTGGCTAAGGTAAAGGTAAATGAGGCCCTTCAAAAACTCCAACAAGAAAGAGAGGTGTGGTAGCCCATCATTGATGAGATAGATGTTTACAATAAAGTAGAGATTTGCATAAAGGAGTTGTAAATCGAAGAAATGATAAAATATATGAAATTGGCCAATCTCTTATACAAAAATCTAGTAATGCTAACTACTGGATGACTATAATCAGAACTTGAAACATAGGTGGCCATCTTGTACTTACTATACAAGGTCAAGTTCAAGCACCACAAGGACATCAAGCAAAACCTTGAGATGGTAAACATTGAACTCAAAGTACTTAAGGCACAATTCACTAATCAACAATCAACTACCAAGAGCCTGGCCAAGAGAATGAATGATTACCAAGAGTGGTAAAATGAAATTAGGGCATTCAACATTGAGCACAAATAATTTGCTACCTAGTTCATCGACGCTACAGAGTTGTTCCCAGCAATTCTCTATCCTTGGGAGGTGTCCATTTCGGCCCACATTGGCGAAGTTGCATGGATTGTGCATGATCCCAAAAATAAGGAGGAGAAAATAAAAGCATTTCTAGATGCTTTCCATTTATTGCTAGAAGTTGTAATCGCAGCAGAATAGCCACAACAGCCTGAACCATCACATGTGCCTAAACTTGGAGAAGGTCTCTTAGAGCCTCCACTACCTAAGACTGTGTGATTTGTTCAATTGTCTTCACACCATTAGAGGAAGTGTTGTTTGATTTTTTTTTAGTGTTCAATTTTGTGATGTGAACACAACAATTTGTAATTTTGTTGATCTATACACTTGAGCACTTAGTTTTGTCATGTTAGTTTTGTTGTATTATGTGTTAGTTAATAATCCCATACCTTTCTAATTTTGTAAAGAAATCGAGAATGAGTTTTCATTTAGTTATGGGGGTAATATGAGTCATGGATTGAATACATTGATGAAGCCTTGTCAACGAGGCTCTATCAACTGGGCCACGTCGACAAGGCCCCATTGATGCATTGACTTTTTTCTCGTTAATGTAGGATCTATTCTTGCATATAAATACATGCCAACTCGTCATGTTTAGACATCATCTTATCATAGTTGTAGTGAAACTCTTGTTTTTTTTACATTCGAAAGTTAGAATATTTTTCTAAGTGCCCACAACAGGAGTCACTGAGAATATGGATATTTATTTGAGCATTATTGTACTTGAGCACGATGGTGTGTGTGGCAATAAAGATGATAAGCCTTATAACATTCTAGATAGTTTAAATATTTTATTCATGCATTTAATGTTTATAGTTATTTATTCAATGTTATTTAGTAATTAAGTTAATTATGTAATTAAATGAGATAATTTAAATAGAAATTAAGTAAACACATCAATACGATCACTTTGAGCATGCATATGACGTTTGGTAATCCCAGTAGTGCTTAACACTTGGTAACCCAGCAACTTTATATGTGTTCAGGATGTGTATGACAAGTGGGACTAGATACTTATATTAGGACTAGTTAAACAATAGTTAGTCCATTAGATTAAAGTAGATATTAAATTATTTTATTATCTATCATGTTTATTTCAAACACCAAAAATAAGAAATATAAAATGATAAACATCATGTATCTCAATTACACTTAAACCATACCACTAAGCTTCACAAGTATAGTTAGGAAGACAACAAATGTCCTCAACATCCAATTTACTTCCTAGAGATCTAGTGCACCAAAAAATGTAAAGTCTACAGAATTTAACTAGATTGCGCGTGAACACTTCGTGATTCATATGGTTGAGTGTAGGGTTTCCTCATCATTCATCAACTAGTTGGGGGCTGTGTTAAACCTAAAATTGGTTTAGTTTTTAAACATGAAGCCTTGTCAAAATCATGCATTTCAATTGATTTTATTTTGTATTACATATAGTTAATTATTTGGTTGGTGTTTAATTATGTCTATTTTAGTTTATTATATTGTATGTTATAGTTGATGTAATTATAATGTAATTATGGGTAATTTTTATATTGGTAGTTTAACTAGGTGTATATGTAAACTATTGTTGATGCATAAATTTTGGTCACACCAACACTTGGGAAAGAAAAACTCATTTTATGAGACTATTTCCTAGGATGCCTCTTGTATGGATATGGAAACTTGAGAATAGTCTTAGCTGAAGAGGGCTACATGGCCTTTTGAAAATAGTAAAAAAAAAATTTAATTGGAATGAATTTCTCAAATTCAAGAATAGAAAAGGTAACCAAAGTAAATTTTCCCTACTTCTCGACTGCTATCATCATTCGCCATCGGTCCATTATAGATACTACCACATACAACATTGCTTGTAGTCATTGAAGGAGGGAGAGAGAGAAAAGAGGCTAGATAAAGGGGCCTTTTGATGCATCTTTGACACATAGATAGGATGTGCCCCATTTCCAACACAAGATAGGGAAATTTATCCTTGTTTGGAGAACCCTATCACAAATGCATTACCCACCAAAAATAAAATGGAATTTTAGAACCCACACTTGCAACTGTTGCTATCAACTACTACAACACTTCAATAGAGAGAGAGAGAGAGAGAGAGAGAGAGAGAGAGAGAGAGNGAGAGAACAAGCCACCAGATCCTGTTGTCATGCACTAGTAGCTGTATTGCTTTCTTTAGTTCTACATCTTCGACCATCATGGGTCTACCATGAAAAAGGAAAAGAAAATCGTAATTTGCTAGTTTCCTACTAAGATTGTTGACCATCACCCACATAGCTCTACTACTGTTGACTATCATGAGTCCATTACCAAGAATAAAGAAATAGGACTACAGAACTTGCCTACAGCACCTACCATCTGCATGCGTCAGCTGCACCACTATCGTCCCAAGAAATATAGAAGAAGAAAGAGAGAAAAAATAGTCATCTACTAGTTTCTTAGTCCCTAGAGATCCCATGCCCATCTACGTGCACCTCAATGGAGAGAGACGAAACTGTTTAGGAAGAGCTAGATTTGTTAAGAAGGCCCTTGCCCCCCTCTCCTCTTAACATCATCTTTGTTCTCTACTTTATAATTGCCTGTTAGTGATGTTTCACCTTCCTACACATTTATCCACCTTTTTGCACGTTAGTCTACCTCCTTGTATGTTGGTTCACCTTCTTGCATGTTGGTCCACCTTCCTGCATGTCAACATTACTTGGTGAAATGGTATATGATTTTACAGGATAATTTTGTTGATCATGGTCCCATGCAATAGCATAGGCAAGGTTGGCTATAACACTTAGCCCACAATTAAAAAATTGCATGTAAGTGCAAGGAGCAATAAAATCCAAAAAATCTTAAAAGGAAAATAATAAAATAAGAAAAATTTCAGAAAAAGAAATTTAAAATTAAATAATAAAACCACCTCACCCAAGTTAAGACTAAGGTAAAGTTCACCAAAATCAAAAATTCAAAAATTGGACTAGGAAACGAGGGTTATAAAAAAAGGTTTCGGTAACAACAACTTTCAAAAAGTGGGAAGCATGAAAAAAAGGTAGAACATAAAGGGTCTAAAGACAAAGTGATGAATGGTAAGGTATCCGTATGCTCAACCATACGAATATGAGCATCCACGCACGATCCGGTCGAATTCCAAGGACTAAGTGCTTATGCGCTTTTGTGGAAGAAGGACGTGTTAGTCAATCATTGTCTTCCCAAGCTTACTTGTATAGCATGATTGTATGGTTAAGTAATCTTGAGGTATATGATTTTTATATATTTTTATGTTTTATGGCCTAGTGCTACAAAGGGAGGAGAGAGATAACTAAGTATCTAATTTAACTGAAGTACTCAACTATGCTTTAACTAGTCCTAACACCAGCATCCATTGCCACTTGCCGTACACATTCTGAACCTGTGCAACACTACTAAGATTACCAAACACTAATCGTTACTGGATTACCAAGCGTTACACACATGTTTGAAGTAATCGTACTGAGTGTGCTTACTTATGAGAGTTATAAGGTGAGAGAGAGAACATTAATTAACTAAGGAAAGCATTAAATAACTATAATTAACATTAATTAATCTATTCTAGATGTTGTGAGGTTTATTACAAAGTTTGTCTTTAATTCTGTACACAAGGTGTACTCAGGTACACAATGCTCGAATGAGGATCCGTTCACTTTATGACTCTTGCTGCAGGCACGCAAAAATAATTCTAACTTTGAGAGGAAGAAAAGGCAAGAGTTCAGGTATAGTTCTATTGCCAAACCAAGTGCACCCACCTCTTATTTATAGAAGATAGGATAGGCCTTGATATTGAATGCCTGATATCACTTGGGAGGCTTCGATATCACCTACCCGATATTGTGGATGCAATATCGTGTACCCAATATCGCGGCTCATCATACCCCCACAACTGAATGAAAACTCATCCTTGAGTTCCTTACAAAATATTGGGAAGGTATGGGATTATTGATTGAATGAGAACTAGCAATGATAGGGAATAACAAACTCAAAGTGCTCGGTGAACGGATTGACAAACATATTAAAACATTGGTGTTCATGCCCTTTGTGGTGAACACTATACATAGATGACATCTAGACCCTCATCTGACAGCTTGAAGAGAGAGAAAAGAAAATGAGGCATGTTGTTGCTGATGTTCTGATTGTCCCTTCCATTGTTTATCCATAGCCACACGACCAAACTTGTTCTACACGTAAACACTCTAGCTCTAGTTCATCCCAAGTGCTTCCTCCTATCCCAGTCCATTGTTCATGTAATTTCCATTTGCACACACAACACAGTCACGAATGAGCAGGAATAGGTAAGCCACAATGCAATTGATACCTTGCCTTGATATAAAGTGTATTGGCTAAGTTGTGGTTAAGGCAGAAACTGGGTTAGAGGTTTATCACTGATAACTACCCAAGGTGTAGGGATGATACAAGTAGTAGAATGGAAAAATTTATGATAGGGGCCCCATGACTAAGAGCAAATCTCCGATAGCAATAGGGTGGAAAATTATAGGGAACAAGAAAAATGGGAAAAATAACAATGACGTTACCAATAAAATGGATGTCATGGATGGGGATGAAATGAGAAATTGCTGATTGCAAGAAATGTTTGAGAAGAATTTAACAATTGCACTAGAAAGGAATGTCAGTGGATCCTCCCCAAAGCAGGCTCATGCCATTTATGCCTTGACAAACGCCCAAACCAAAGAGTCCGTAGGCTCTAGGGATGACATATGGAAACAATGGTTAAAGACTTACCCACAAGAATTTACTAAGGAAAAACAATGTGTCAGCCAAAATATAGACTAATCATAAAACCAAAAATGAGGTGGAAAATGGAAAGAAAGATGGAGAGTAGAAAATGGAATGGAATCCCAAGAGCAAGGTTGTGTAAAGTCCCTTGTGTATTTTATGGTTAAAGTGACTACGTAGAACTCATGCCAAAGGTGGACTCAAACCAACCACGTTCAGTGACCTCGCATCAATACACTTGACTAATCCATCCTCTTGAAGCAACAAGAATACTTCCCTAAAAAGTCACCACCATTCCAATGAGAGAAAGATAGAGAAGTAGGAAGTGAGAAAAGGCCTTAGTTAAAGGAAACCTTCATGCATGGGTAACATGTCTTTCCAATGCCATAACCAACGCTTGTAGCTCATATTTCTTTATTATGTCTAAGGGGTGTGCTTTGAATTCTCACCAGTTTTTTTGTCATGTGAGAACCACACCATGCAAAGACTTATTTTTATTCGCTCAATTTCCTGATATTTGATCAATGGCAAAATGGCAGAAAACCCATGAAAAGCATCCAAGCACCCAAGAGAATAGCCAGCACACGTGTATCAAATCCCCTTAAAGTCACACCCTTTTCAACCATTGAGTCCTTCCTCGGTTTGAAGAATACCAAGACACTAATTCATTAATAAGTTTACTTAGGAAAAGGGACAATATAGCTCCAAAGCTAAGGGAGACGACAAAGTTGAATGGATAGTGTGGACTCATTGCTTTTTTTATTAAAAGAACCATATCTTAATATCAACATTGAAAATCAAAGGTAAAAATCAAACATTAGCAACTAACATCATTATGATACAATCCACCATCATGAGCACTTATTGTAAGATGAATAAAGTAAATGAAACAAAGAGATAGTAAAATTATGAATAATGGTGTAAAAAAAATAAGTTAATTTAAAAAATGTGCAAAAGAAAAATGTGTAAAATAAAAAATACAAAAGAAAGTGAGGGCTTTGAATGGTTAGCATTGGTGGCTGTCTCCCCCACGACTGAGGTGGTAGGAGGCAATCTGAAATAGGGAGCAAGGTTGTCCACCAATAGAGGTAGCATTGGTATTGGTTGTCCTAGGCTCATGGATGGTTTGGTTTGTTGGACGTTGACCAATAGTTTCTTGTTTGGGCTCTCAAGTTTGTAAATCATCATGGCCCTTGAAGGAAAAGTTGCATGAATGATATAAGATCCTTTCCACAGTGTTTGAAATTTAGTTCATTATGGCACATGTGTGGGATTCTAGTAGAGAACCTTATCTCCTAGTTGGTACTTAAATTTTCTAATGTTTAGGTCATGACGTTGTTTATTAAAAGCCTTATGCAATTCATTAGATGACAGGGTGACTAGTCAATTCTCATCTAGCAAGTTAAGGTTCATTAGCCATTTGTTTTATGCTAGATCAAGGTTAAGGTTGAGATCACATGCCATGGATAGTGTATGGAGTTTTGTTTGAATAGGGAGTGTTGTATGTTTACCTTACACTAACTCATAGGGAGAGTAGCCTATAGGGAGTTTCCATGTGGAGCAGTATGCCCAAAGAGCATCGTTCAGTTTGGTGCTCCAATCTCTCCTATACTTGCTAATAGTTCTTATTAGTATCTTTGTAATCTCCCTATTAGTTACCTTGGCTTGACCATTTGCTTAAGGGTGGTATGGTGTAGTCAGTTTCTGCTCAACCCCTAAGCGTTGCATTAATTTTCAAAAAGTTGCACTTGTGAAGTGTGTACCATTGTCTAAAATAAGTGCACGCAGCACGCCAAACCTGTTTATGACTTGTTGTTGAAAAAATTATGTAGCTATAGATGATGTACAATCCTTAATAGCGGCTACTTTTTCCCATTTTGTGAAGTAAATAGCAAGAATGATGTAGGCTTTTCCATTGGACATTGGTGTAATAGGCCCCATAAAATCAACTTCCCAAATATCGAAGGGTTCTAAAGGTTGAATCCATTGTTGCAGACCCTCCATTCTAGTAGTCATTCCCCCATCACGTTGATAGTGCTCACAAGATTGGATGAAATGATGGGCATCCCAGAACAATGTAGGCCAATAATATCCTGCAAGCAAGATTTTAATGGTTGTTCGTCTCCCAACATAATGACCTCCACAAGGACCCTCATGAGTATCTTAGAGAACTCGTAGTTGATTTATATTGGGAACACACCATTGAACCAAGCCATCAGGACATACTTTATAAATTTTCCCATTGATCTCCATAAAATACTTGGCTCGATGAAGAAACCATTGTTTCTTTTTAATGTCTAATCCTTGTGGTGTTTGTTGTGTAAGGAGATAGGTGAGAATACTATTATACCAGTTTGTCTCTATAGTCAATTGATTAGTTACTACACTTGTAAAGAGGAGTTCATCAGGGAAATGATCAGAGAGTGGATATTCATCCTCTTTGTTGTCCCATCGTAACCGAGATAAATGATCAACAACTACATTCTTAGTGCCTTTACAATTAATCATTGTAAGATCGAACTCTTGTAAGATTATGAGCTATCATATGATGTGAGGGCTCACTATTGGTTTATTCATTAAGAACCTTATTGCACTATGATCCATGTGCACGAATACCTTATAGCCCAAGACATAGTGACTAAATTTTTCTAGTGCAAACACTACAGTCATTAATTCTTTCTCTGTTGTGGTGTAGTTAAGTTGTGCACCAACAATAGTCCTACTTGCATAGTGGATGCAATAAGGATGTTTTTGGTCATCTAATTGTGTAAGTACAGCTCCTAAAGCATAGTTGGATGTTTTAGTCATTATGTGGAATGGTATGGACTAGTCAAGAGCTTGTAGAATGGGTGTTTCTATGAGCTTCTATTTTAAAGTTTGGAAAGCTAGTTTACATTCCTTGGTCCATTCGAAAGGTATGTCCTTTTTTGTTAGTTCAACCAATGGTTTTGCAACCTTTGAAAAGTTCCCAATAAAGTGTTTGTAATAGCCAGTGTGTCCAAGGAATGACTGAATATCTTTTACAATTTCAGGTTGACGGGTAATTCCTTGGATAACTTTGATCTTTTTGGGATCTACCTCTATCCCTGTTTGTGAAATCTTATGCCCTAATATGACATCCTCTTGGACCATTAAATAGATTTTTTGCTAGTTGAGCCTTAAGTTGGTTTCTACACATCGTTT
>MNCI01013297.1:0-35396 GCA_015680685.1 Gnetum montanum
AAAAACTATTAATTTGGAGCATAAAAATAGTAGATTAATTTAGTGAAACAAACTTTTATAATACTAACATGTATAATTAAATAAAATTTATTTAGAAAAAAATAAAAATTTATGCAGCCACAAAATGGATGTTATCTAAAATTTCAATTAGTTGCATCATAAAATAGTGTGTAAAACAATGATTCCAATGGCACTTGTTTCACCTCAATTGGACATCTAGAAATAAAGTTATTCATATTTTAAGTTTATCAAATTAAATTATAAAATATTAATATATACAAAATAATATTAAATAGCACACATTGAAAGAAAAATATTCCTTACAATCTCATGGTTCCAAGGACATAGATGAAAAATTCATATCTATCATTATTATTTATTCATAAAAATAGGTACATGGCTCAAATATCCAAGAACTGCACAAGGTTTATTTTTAGAAGAATATAATATATATATATATTATTATTTTTCAAGTTGAGAGGATCCATCTTGTACAAAATTAGTTCATCTTTTGTGTTATGTCCCTCTTCAGATGTTTCCTTGCCTACTCTAGGTTTTGTGCATCAAAGTGAAGGACTCCTCAAATAAGAAAGGTTATTTTATTTTCTTCTTCATGGAGCATAAAGGATAAAATTCTTAGGTTACAAGGTAGATAGAGGTTTCTAATAGAATATTGAAAAAAATCAAAAGAAATCTAAATATCCAAAGAAATTCAAAAAACCAAGAAAGGTATATTTTATTTAGCATCTCTGAAGGCTAGGTCTTAATTACCCTCACTTTCAAAGGAATATAGTAACAAATCCTCCACCAACATCACTACTATCATCAGATTATCCTCATGATCCCAAAAAAGTCACTCATGGTCAAGACTTGACAACAACCTCACTACTAACATCCTCAATGACCGAAGCACATGTATCATTAGGAGGATAGATCTTGACTATGCATCATCATACATCACTTGATTCAACTAATTAATGCCATGATATGGGCTAAATCCATAGTCTCACATGAACTTACGAATCAAAATCTAAGGTAGGAAATCCATCCAACAACCCTTGTTCCCATGGGATGGGTCCTACTACACTCCACTACTAAATGCAAATAGGTGTATCTAAAAGATTTATGGCTTTCACTACCAACTAAGCAAAACTAATCCAACAAATATTATTGTTTTATTTCAAAAATTCAAAAGGTATCCAAATTGGCCAAAAATCCATAAAAGCTCAAATTTCACAAAATTCTTGCAAAATCATGTTGATGTCATGAGTAGATCACAAATATTCATAAACTATCCAAGGGCAAGTTGGGCATAATTTCGACAATTTCCAAAATCAACCAAAAGATAAAAAATGTTAAGAATAGGATTAAAATATTATTATTTTTGATTAAAAAAAGCACAAAATTACAAAAATTCAGTAGAATCTTAGCATATTAATTAAAATCGTGGAAGAATAATAGAAGACCAAGAAGTAGAGAGAAGAGAAAAAATCCATAGCAATATGGGGTAGCCATGTGAAAGGTAAGGCTTTTAGAATTTTCTTTTGTCTTCCTTTTCCACTAAATGTTCTCAATTAGTTTTTGCTTTGCTTAGGGTTTCACACCTGAAACCCATCTTGAAACTATGATAAGATGTATCTAGGGAAACTACCTATTTATAAGGGAAAGAAAAAAATAAATCAAGCTCAAATTAGCTTCAAAATGAAGAAGAAAAGACAACAAATGTCTTTTAGGAAAAATGTGATACAACACTATTTTGCAAAAAGGAGAGTTTTAAACCAAATGGTTAAAATAGATGGCAAAAATCAAGCAAAGGATGAGGCAATGGTAAAAATGTAAGGTGGTAGAGAAAAGGTAATATGCATATGTAATATGCATATATGTTATATGCATTATGCAGATGACTATGCATTATGAATCGTAGTCAACCTTTTTCATTTTTTATAAATATTATTTATAAATATTTTTTTCTTATAAATAATTTTCATAAGTCTATTTCATATTTTTCTCTCTCTAGCAACACTCTCGCACTCCAACATTCATAGCAGGTATACCAAGACTCGAAATCAAATTTCGTTTAAATTTATAAAATCCTTGTCAAATGTTCTACTTGATCGTTTGCTGAAATCTTATCTAAGCATTGCTTATCATGGTCGCCTAGTTCAAATATTGAAACTTTTTGGTATTTTAAGAAAATTAGAAGATGCAATATCTTGAAAAATGTAACTTTGATTCTATTAAACCAAGGGTCAAAACCTACATTTTTGAACATCTCGGACACATTAGTTAAGTCAAATTTTAGGTAGGACATCATCCTAAGGTACTTCCTTGACAAAGCTAATTTATGCAATATTTAATTATAATTAAAAATGAGCTCAAAATCCTAGTTTAATAACAAAAAGTAATAAGTGATATGTTTTGAGTAGGATTAGGGTTCATAATTGCTTCATGAATAGAGTATTATATAATCACATGTACATAATGAAAATAAAAGTTGCATAACTAGATGTGCATAATTAAGTATAAATGGACATAAAGAAATAAATGTGCATAGCCAAACACTTGTAAAGGAATGATAATTGATAAAAGAAAAACTTCTTGGGGTAATTAGATTTCAACATTTAATCATAAAATATAAAGTAGATCTATAGCAATAGTAAAATAAAAGATACAAAACTTTAACAAAACATCCTAGCAAGTAGATTGCATTCACTTATGTAGAAAAAAATTAAGAACAACAACAATAATAATAAGAGTAATGATAGTAATGTAACCCTATCATTTAACCAAGAATATTAGAGCTAATTTATTGAAATGTATCTGACAACATTAAAGAATTAATCATATGCATTAAATTAAATAACTCAACCTTGCAAATTCTTATACTATGACATTCTCCCCTCCTTCAAGAATTTTCCTCCTAGAAAATGAGAGGAAATTTTTTTTCTCATATCTCCCTTAGTTTCCCAAGTTGCCTCTTGATTCCCATGTCATTCTCAGAGAATTTTTACCATAGGAATTACTTTACTTCATAGTTTTCTTTCTTCTTTATCCATGATTCTGATGGGATATTCATGGTAATTAATATTTGCTTGCAAATCTAGCTCTTCCCATTGTATAACATGGCTTTCATCTAGAATATAATTCTTTAGAAGAGATACATGGAAGATATTATGAATTCTTCCTACACATAATAAAAAAGCTCATTGATATGCTACTTTTTCAATCTTCTTGACTAATTTCAATGGACCTACATACCTCAAAGCTAATTTATCCTTATGTACAAACCTCATGATTTCTTTCATTGGAGATACCTTTAAGAAGATGTAATCACCAACTTGAAATTCAAGTCGTCTGCTTCTTAAGTTAGCATACTTGGTGTATCTATCTCGAGTAGCCTTAATATACCCTTGGATCATGTGAACCTACTATGTGGTTTAATCAATCAAGTTAGTACTTAACTGCGTTCTATCTTCTATGGTAGTCTAACAAATAGGCAATCGAAATGATCTGCTGTAAAGTATCTCATAAGGAGTAGCTTTAATACTTGTCTGATAACTGCTATCATATGTAAATTCTGCTAAAGGTAATATTTCATTCCAGTCTTCCTTATATTAAAGTGTGCAAGCCCAGAGCATATCTTCTAAAATTTGATTTACTTACTATGATTGCTCATCTATTTTAGGATGATAAGTGAAACTTATATTTAATGTAGTATCTAGATCTACCTAAAATGCCTACCAAAATCTTGAGATAAATGTAGGATTTCTATCAGATATTATTTTAATTAGAATCCCATGTAATCTGACAATCTCCTTAATAAATAACTAAGTACTATCCTCCACATATTCGGTGGAATAGGTAGCAAGAAAATGAGAGGATGTTGTTAGCAAATCTACTACTATTAGTATAATGTCATGTTTCCTTCTTATCTGTGGCAATCCTAAAATAAAGTCCATGCTAATTACCTCTCACTTCCATTGTGGTATGTCATGAATATGAAGTAATCCTCTTAGTTTTGAATGTTCTAATTTAACTTGTTGATAGATTAAACATTTAGAAATAAATTCAACTATCTTTTGCTTTATCTTAGGCAACCAATATTGTCTTCTCAAGATTTGAAATACTTTATCATTCTTAGGATGCATATGATATCTACTGGTATGAGCCTCTTTCAATAGTTTCTATCTTACTACTTTGGGTATATATAATTTGCCTTTGAATCTTAACTCAACTTATCTCATTTTAGTAAATAATTGTAGGAAATTTGATCGAATTTTTAAAGGTTTTCTTGGCACCATGTATCTGACCTTTGTTTTTCAATAATCTCACCCACTACACTTAATTGCATGATCAATTTATTTATTCTTCTAGTTTTCATACTAAGTGCATTTTCTATGAAATTTGCTTTTTCAGGATGATACTTAATATCAAAATCAAAGTCTGCAAATAATTCAATTCATCTTCCTTATGACAAATTAAATTGTAGCTAGGTCATAAGATATTGCAAACTCTTATTATCTGTTCACAAGGTTAGTTTCTCTCTAAATAAAAAATGTTTCCATATCTAACTTCATGGTTCTTTAATTGTCAAGAAGCATAGGCGATGACATATCCTTCTTGCATGAGGACACATCCTAATCCTTCATTTGTAGCATCACTATATACATCTAATGGTTTACTTGGGAATGGTGTTACTAAAATAGGAGCTAATATGAGTTGTTTCTTTAATTCTAAAATTTTTTGCTCATATTTTTCTATCCATTGAAATGACTGATGCTTCCTCAATCACTTGGTTAAAGAAGATGTAATTCTAGCAAAATATTTAGGAAACCTTTGATAGAAACTACCTAAACCAAAGAAACTCCTTACTTTTGTTATAGTACTAAGTATTGGCTAAGGATTGAGAACTTATAAGGGGGTTTGAATAAGTTTTACCAATTCAAATACAAAACTACATAGAGATGTATGTGGTTCCCCAACTTTGTTTCTTCAAAAATGTAGTTTTAAAGACACTACAACCTTTACAAAGTTTGAGATCCTTACAAAGAAAGACATAGAATCAAGGAGAGAATGTAACTACACTTTACAAATTCCTTGCTTTTACATTTCACAATAACACAAAATAATTCATAAATGATGTAAAAATTAAATACAAAAATGCTACATAAGATGTATACAATGATGATCAAATCATGTGAATAATGGATATCCTTTTCACAAAGATATTGTTTCTTTTATAGCCTCTATCTTTATCAAATAATCATTGGAATTTGTACAATGGCTACTTTGGATGTCTCATTCAAGCATGGGATGTCTCACTGAATTTTTATGCTTATAGGTGGAACATCCTACTAGAAATTAGGATGTCTCACATGGGAAATTCTAGTTGGGACATCTCACATGGGACATTCCAACTAGGACGTCTCAAGAGTAAATGGGATGTCTAATGTTTTTGTGGAACGTCTAGTCTAAAATCTAAGCTATGCCACTGGGACATTTGCTAATCTTTTGGGACATCTTAGAAGATATTGGAATACATTTTTTGGCTTGTAAACATCTTTTATTCTTTTTTTTTTTTGAGACTTTGGTAAACAGATTAACAACTCAGCTCTCATCTTGATCTCAACTTGATCTTGGTCTTCACCATGCTTCTATCTCAATCTCATCATACTATTGGCAAGCTCTTATATTTAGTCCTGCAATATTTTACAAGCACATTATAATTTTCTTCATTTTCTAAGATTTTTGATATACCAAAAGGTCAACAATCTTTCCCTTTTTGGCGATGTCCAGAACTTGGAAAATGGGTTAGCATAACATCATAATTTAGCAAGTCAAAGTATAATACAACAAATCATACTCCCCCTTTGTGGGCATCATCAAAAAGAAATTTTCTTAGGAAAATCCCTATGAACATCAGCTTTTTTGTTTATATATATATATATATTATTTTTATAGAATTTAGAAAAGATAAGTTTCTTCACTAATAGGACAAGGTTTGATCCCCATGTCTTTACACAGAGCAGTAAGTCATCATTAATCAAGAGGCTTGGTGAAAGCATCAGTAACTTGCCCATCTATACTAATTGATGAGTGGCGAGGTAACCCTACACTCAACCATACGAATATGAGCGTAGCACATGTGATCTGGTCGAACTCCACAGACTAAGTGCCTACATGCCTTATGGAACACTTAAGGTTAATCATTTGTTTTCTTTCTAGACTTACTTGTAGTTGTCACAATTGTATGGTTAAGCAAGTCTGAGGTATATGATTTTTTATATCTTTTCTAATTTATCTCCTATGCTATTGAGGTGAAGGTTGAAGAGACTAATTAACTAACTCTAACTAACTAACTAAGCCTTAATTAACCTAGCATCAGCATCCATTCCCACTTACCGTTCACACCCTGAACCGATGCAACCTTGGTTACCAAATGCTAGTTGTTGCTGGGATCACCAAGCGTAATGCACGTGCTCAAAGCAGTCATATAGAGGCACTTAACTAGGAGAGAAGGGTTGAGAGAGATTTTATTACTAATAAAGCATTTAAATTATAAACAGTAGATAACAATAAATAAAGTCCTAATTAGCCTATTCCATGCACTACAAGGTTTGTCGAAGAAGTTCTTCTTTATTATCATACACAAACTTGTGTTCAGGTACAATATTTGCTCGAATAAAGATCTGTTCACTTTGGAGTTCCTACTGTGGGCACATGGAAATTATTCTATCTCTAGAGAGGTAAAACTGCCAGAGTTTCAGTATGGTCTAGGCTTAGATGAGAAACAAGGAAGAGCCGCCTCTTATTTATAGACTTGGCGGCGCACCATGATATTGCATACATGATATCGCATACACAATATCGTGGGGGATGCGATATCGTGGTAGATGCGATATCGAGGCCCATGTGATATCGCGTCCCATCATACCCCCATGACTGAATGAAAACTCATCCTCGAGTTCCTTAAAAAATATTGGGAAGGTATGGGATTATTGACTCAAATGGAACTAATGGGATGACATGTGAACGGATCATCATTACAGGACAAGACAAAAATGGTGTTCATGACAACAAGAGTGAACACTTTATACATTTGACATCAGGCCTCATTTAGCAGCTGAGAGAGAAGAGAGAAGAGAAAAGAAGTCTGCTACTGCCAATGCCAAGATTGCACCTTTCGTTCTCCATTCGTAAGCGCATCATCTATCTTGCTCCTTGCATAGTTGCTTCAGCACTTGTCCATTCCAAGTGTTCCTTCCAGATCTAATCCATTGTTATATGATTTTCATCTGCACACACAACACGGTCTTATATTAGCAAGGATAATTGAATCATCATGTAATTGATACCTTGCTTTAGTGAAAGGTCCATTGGCTAAGTTGTGGTATGGCTGATACAGGTCTAGAGATATAATAATGGTGACTATCAAAGGTGTAGGGGTTAGGAGTAAATTGAAAAAATTGGACCAGGACCCCCATGACTAAGAGCGAACCTCCGATAGCGATGGAATGGAGGAAGAATAAGGAATAAGAAAGATGGAGAAAAAGAGACAACTAGGAAATTGATGAAATGGATGTCAGGATGGAAATGAACAAAATAAAATGGATTGCAAGAATGTTAAGGGAAAGAATTTAATGGATGCACCAAGTACGAATGTCAGTGGGTCCCCCCCAAAGCAGGCTCATGCCCTTAATGCCCTGACAAACCCACATTCAAAGAGTCCATAGGCTCTAGGAATGTCATTTGGAACAAGAGTTAAAGTCTTAACCACAAGAGTTTACCAAAAAGAAAACGATGCATCCACCAAAATATACACTAATGATATAGCTGGCAATGAGGTGAACAATGGAGAGAAGGATGGATAAAAGAGAATGGAATGGAATCCCACGAACAAGGTGGTGTACAGCCCTTTGTGTAGCTAATGATTAATGTGACTTGGTAAATCTCATTCCAACTCTGACCTCAAACAAACCACATCCAGCAACTTCACATCAATGCATTCAGCCAATCCATCCCTTTGAATAACAAGAATGCCTTCACCTAAGAGCCACCACCATTCCAACGAAACTAAGGAGGAGAGAATGGGAAGTGAGGAGGGCCTTAGTTAGAAGGAACATTTTGATTTTTGTTCCATAACTAGTGCTTGTAGCCCAAGGAATTATGTTGTCTAAGGGGTGTGCTTTGAATTCTCACTTTGTTTTTTTGTTGTTGTTTTATGTGTTTATGCGTGAGAACCACACCATGCAAAGACTTCTTATTTTTATTTGCTCAGCTTCCCGATAATTTGGTAACATCAAAACAATAAGAAAACTCAAGAAGAAAACATCCAAGCACCCAAGAGAATGGCCAACACAAATTCATCAAGTTCCCTTGAAGTCACACACTTTGCAATCCTTGAGTCCTTCCTTAGTTTGAGAAATGCCCAGTAACCAATTCGTTCGAGTTCTTATTATGTTTAAGAAAGGGACTGTACAGTTCCAAGCCAAGAGAGACCATAGAATGTTGTGGATGAATGGATGAAGTGAACTCATTGCCTATCATATCAAAAGAACATACCTTAGTATCGGCATCATAACTTTGCGGTAAAAACCAAACATTAGCAATCAAATAGAAAAATAGTTCATACCATCATGAAGAACACTTATTGGGTGACAAACTTATAGGATGGATAACACACACACACACACACACACACAAAGAAATGAAAAAGTATAACGATGTTGTAAAACAAAAATAAGAAAAGTTGAAGAAGTTTGTAAAACAAAAATGTGTAAAAAAAACGTGTAAAATAAAAATGTGTAAAACAAAAATGTGTAAGACAAAAAGGTGTAAAACAAAAACGAGTAAAAAAAATGCGTAAAACAAAAATGTGTAAAACAAAAACGTGTAAAAAAAATATGTAAGACAAAAACTTAAAAGAACTGAGGGCCTCCAATGATCAGCATAGGTGGCCATCTCCCCCATGACTGAATGGAAAGGGAGAGATCCAAAATAATGAGCATCTGTTTGAATTTCTTAAAAGTGTCCAACTTCTCCCGATTGATGTTCTTAGATTAAGGGGTGGAAGTCGGCGACGCTCATACTCCAATGTATCTATGCTTTCATTACAGGCATGAGTTGTTCCCCTAGTTCATTCCATGCATGTTGGTCAGTTGCTCTTTCGACTAGCTATCAACCACGGGGTGTCCACTACTTGTGTGGTTGCTACATACAGGCACTTTTGTATTTATGTTTATTGGGCACACCAGTTGCATGAAGGAGATGTTGAGCATTCCTCCATGTCATCAGCCTCTAAGTCATTATATGTGATGCATGGAACTTTCTTCTTCTTGATCTTTCCATAAATATTTACCTTAGATATCTCCAAGGAAAGATCACGGATCCCTAGGCACGAGTTGATGGTGCTGAGCCATGCCCTTCCCATTATAATTGGGAAGTCCCCTTTGTTACTGTTAACTTCTATCACCAGGAAATTAGCTGGGTATGACCAACCACACACATTGGTAACAATGTGCTCCACCAGTCCCAAGGGAATGGTGATGGACTGGTCAACTAGCTCAAGTTGAATATTACTCTTCTTGAGTTGGGGCAGGTTCCAGGCTTGATACATTTCTCATGAGATTAAGTTAACTCCAGAACCTGAGTCAAGAAGAGCCTTATGTGGTTCGTTCCCGATGACTTGTAGATAGATTAAGGGACTTCCAGGATTAGAGATTTTCCTGGGAAGATGGCCTACCTTGATCCAATCAGTTACGATATGTGTTAACATAACCGTATGCGTGAAGCTCTGGTATTGGTTTGAAGGGAGCTCTGAAGCCTTGTATGTTGGAGGAGTGTGCACAAACTCAACCGCTTGTGGTTGTGAGAGCTTGTCTAGGATTTTGGTTCTGAAGAAAGGTCTTCTCTTCTTGCAATTGTCAGAACTAGCAACGGGTTGAATGTTTACGGCTCTCATAACGTTACGTTGCTGCGGTTGAGTAGGGAGTTTCCCTTGCATTGTTGGAGCAGGTGGTAGTGGAACTACCAGCGTAAGAGTGGCGGATGGAATTGGAGGATGAAACGTATGTGGAGTGTCTCCTGGAGGAGAAGGAGTCCTTCTAAAGTACTCCCGAACTTGGTAGTGACGTTGTGGAGTTGTGTGATCCATAGAGTCACTTGGAGAAATAGGCTGCTCCACATAAGAGCCATAAAGATCAGGTTGCTGGTAAGGGTATTGTTGTCTAGGCGGTGGCATCCCCCATGACTGTGGGTGTTGCCATTTCTGATGTTGCCCGATGGGTTGTGGTGGAGTTCCACTTGGATAATACGTCAACAGTTGGTGGAACTATCTTGGGTTACCTTGAGGATAAGGTAACCTTCGGGGTGCTTGTCGTTTGTTAAGTCTCAAGTTGAGTGCATACACCCCAGACACTTGTAGATGTGAGATGATTGCACAACATCCCTTAGGATGGTCATATTGGAAGATCTCACATCCACCATCATTATCCGTGTTAGAATCCACAACCTCGTCAACAGTAGTTATTTTTTCCTTACCCTTGTTATGTGCAGGGCCTGAATCTCTCCGCTTTTTCTTATCTTTGTCACTACTTCGTTCCTCCTTAGACTCATCTACAATTTTTAGGATAGTTTCAAGTCTAGAGTCTAAGGAATCTCACAATTGATCCACCTTAGCCGACACTTCTGTTGTTAACTTCTGGAGAGGTAATGTTTTTCTGTTCACCAATTCTTCGAGTGGTGACTCATCCTCCTCATCACAAAATTTCACTCCCTTCTTCTGAAGGGAAGGATCACGGTTATATTCTTCCATGCTCTCTCTTTTCTGTAGCTCCCCTTCTTCTTTGGCTACTTGCTCCAACAATTGTTGAATTTCATGGGATCTAAGTTCTGATAGTCTCCCTTGGGCATAAGTCCCAAGGGTTCTCCTAGTCTCATGTCTTAGCCAATCTACGAGGTGGCAGAGTTGATCCCGTTGTGCATAACCATGGCCCGAGCAACGATGTAACAATGCATAGTATTGACCCATGGTAGCATCCAAGGGTTCATGAGTACCTTGCTTCCATCCTTGCATCTTCTTACATAGGTTGGACACTCTGGAGTATGTTTGATATTTATCATTAAACAATTCTAACATCGTACTCCATCTCCTAATGGTTTCTGGTTCTAAGGACCGATACCAACTCTCTGCTTCCTTTATGAGTGTCCTAGGAAACAACTTTAGTTTTTGCCACTCGTTTTCTATGTTCTGCAAGGCGCAGGCATCGTGGAATGCCTATAAATGATTTTTTGGATTAGCGTTGTATCCCCATTCGAAGCGTGGGATGTTATTCATATCTAAGTGCTTGATCCAACTATCTTTTTGATGCCTTGTTGGTATTCTAACTGCCTCTATTATATCTAGCATACTCTAGGTTACAAGTAGGGGCTCATCATGATCATCTCTTTCATGACATCTGTGATGTCTACGTTGTTCCCTACTTTCCCTTCGTTGATGCCCTTGTCCTCGCTCTCGACTCTCTTGTCGAGGTCTCTCATTTTTCCTACCTCTATCCTCACTGTTATGCTCTTGATGTCTACATCCAGATGTGGAAGGAGAGGATGAGTGATGTGATGAAGGGGAAGAAGAAGGAGAACCATCGTCATGATGATGTTTCTTACCTTCTCTTCGGCTGCTATGACCCTAATCGTGATGACAATCCAAGTGCCCGTCCTTGTCATGTGTTGTTGTTCCCTTGGTGAATAGTTGGTGTTCACAAGGATCAGAATCAGGGTTTTGTATCATGGATCATACGTTCTGATACCCCACCTCTTCACCATCGTTATGAGGGGGAACATCATTTAATAGAGAACACGTTATAAGTGGTTCACCATCTCTGATTTCACTTAGGACGTGTGGGACCCCTTTTCCCTTCAACAGTGTATGGTGGCTCTCCTACTGTGAGTCCCTTAAATGTTGTGTAGCTGTGGGATGATAATCCCTTATGTTGAAATCACCTACAACGTATTCAACATAGAGCTGTGTCATGCTGATCTATGCAAGTGGTTCACCATCTCTGATTTCACTTAGGACGTGCGGGACCCCTTTTCCCTTCAACAGTGTATGGTGGCTCTCCTACTGTGAGTCCCTTAAATGTTGTGTAGCTGTGGGATGATAATCCCTTATGTTGAAATCACCTACAACGTATTCAGCATAGAGCTGTGTCATGCCGATCTATGCAAGAGCACGAAGAAGCATGTTTGGGACTGACCGATCTGGAGGTAACACTATGTTACCTTGCAAGTCTCTCCATCGCAGCTGTTCATCTTAATGGAGGATAAAGGTAAAATATGGTATGTACTCATCGGGATGAGTATATACCACTCGGTATTGTTGAGGAACTGGCGGATTTTGGTTATGTGTTTTAGATTGCCGGTTGTTTCTAGTATAATCCCTAGGTGGTGAATTACTTTTGTTCGAAGAAGAAGACATTGTTATTTTATTTGGTGTGCTATTTAAATGTTATATAATTTTTTATTTAATTAACCCTAAGGGTTCATTTAAGCTCCCAACGATGTGGATATTTTCCTATGTTCTACTTAGCACACAAACACTTAGTCTCTGGCAACGACGCCAATGATGAGTGGCGAGGTACCTCTACACTTAACCATACGAATACGAGCGTAGCACGTGCGATCCGGTCGACCTCCGCAAACTAAGTGACTACATGCCTTATGGAACACTTAAGGTTAATCATTCGTTATCTTCCCAGACTTACTTGTAGTTGTCACGATTATATGGTTAAGTAAGTTTGAGGTATATGATTTTTTATATCTTTTTTGTTTTATCTCCTATGCTATTGAGGTGAAGGGTGAAGAGACTAATTAACTAACTCTAACTAACTAACTAAGCCTTAATTAACCTAGCGTCAGCATCCGTTCCCACTTACCGTTCACACCCTAAACCGATGCAACCTTGGTTACCAAACGCTAGTCATTGCTGGGATCACCAAGCATAACGCACGTGCTCGAAGCGGTCGTACTGAGGCACTTAACTAGGAGAGAAGGGTTGAGAGATATTTAATTACTAATAAAGCATTTAAATGATAAATAGTAAATAACAATAAATAAAGTCCTAATTAGCCTATTATAATCACTGCAAGGTTTATCCAAGAAGTTCGTCTTTATTGCCGTACACAAACTTGTGTTCAGGTACAATATTTGCTCAAATAAAGATTCATTCACTTTGGAGTTCCTACTGCGGGCACAGAGAAATTATTCTATATCTGGAGAAGTAAAATTGCCAAAGTTTTGCTACGGTCTAGGCCTAGATGAGAAACAAGGGAGAGTGACCTCTTATTTATAAACTTGGCGACGCACTGTGATATCACGTACGCGATATCGCAGCCCATGTGATATCGTGTCCCATCACTAATGTATTCTAACTTTATATGTCCAAGTTAAGTGTGTTCTTGTATGAAATAATGTCAAATTTTAATATGCTTAGTACGAGAATGCTGAATAGGATTCTTCATCATCTTGATAGCACTTTTATTGTCACAAAAGATAGATATGTGAGCTAACTAGATTCTTCGATACTTGAAATTTTTCTTCGTCCCTAGATTTTGTGCATAAAAACTACTAGCTAAAATATATTCTGCTTCAACTGTTGAAAGTGTTGTGGAGGTTTACTTCTTTGTTGTCCAAGAAACAAGACTTCTTCTTAGAAAGAAGCAATTTCCACTTGTGCTTTTGTGATCATCTATATAACCTGCCCAATCTGCATCATAATACTTTACAGGATTAAGTGTAGAGTTCTTTGAGTACCAAATTTCTTAGTTAGTAGTACATTTTAAATAATAAAAAATTTGTTTAACAACTTTTAAATGTGATTCTTTGGGATTAGCTTTATACTTGACACATATTCCAATACTTAAGGCTATATCAGGCGTACTGGGAGTTAACTATAGTAAGCTACCAATCATACCTCTATAGAACTTGAAATCAACATATTTTCCTTGTTCATCTTTGATGAGCTTGAAGTTTGCAACCATAGGTGTTGTCTTTGCTTTTACATCTACCAAGGTGAATCTATGTAATAGATCTTTCATGTATTTACTTTAACAAATAAAGGTTACACTTTTAGTTTGACTAATTTGAAATCTAAAAAATTTGTTGAGTTATGCCATCATGCTCATTTCAAATTCTATTTGCATAAGATCTAAATTTTTTTTACATAAAATCTCATTAGTAGCTTCAAATATAATATCGTCAACATAAATTTGCACAATGAGTAAATCTTTACCTTTTCTTTTAAGAAACAAATTAACATCAACCCTACCTCTTTGAAAACCATTTGACATTAGATTTTATGAGAGCCTATCATACCAAGTTCTAGGGGCTTGTTTAATTTCATAGATAGTGTTTTACAATTTGAAAACATTTTTTCGATGAATAGGATCTACAAATCCTTTAGGTTATTCAACATAAACTTTATCTTGAATAGTCCAATTCACAAAGGTAGTCTTTACATCCATTTGATTCAACTTGATACCTTTGATACTTGCATAGACTAAAACAAATTTGATTGACTCAAGTCTAGCCATAGGAGCAAATGGTTCATCAAAATCAATTCCCTCATGATGATTGTATCCTTTAGCAACCAATCTCGCTTTGTTCTTGATGATGTTACCATTTTCATCTATCTTGTTCATAAACACTCATTTTGTTCCAATAATTTTATTTTGATTGGGTTTAGGAGTTAATTCCCACGTATCATTTCTAATGAACTGATTTAGCTCTTCTTGCATGGTTGAAATTCATCATTCCTCCATTTCTGCCTTTCTAAAATTTTTAGGCTCAAGTTGTGAAAGATAGATAACATAAGAACATATTTCTTTTGTTTGGCTCCTAGTTTAGATTTCATCTTTCACTTTTCCAATAACATCATTAAGAGAGTATGATCTGCAAAGTCTAGCCATTTTGGGTTGAATTGAAGAACTATCCTCATGTTCATTTCCTATTTCAGAATCTATATTAGTTTGAATGTGGCAAGTGCTAGATATCTTTTGGATAGGAACTTTTTTGATCATTACATTATGGAGTTAAAACATCACTATCATCTATTTTAATATTTATAGTTTCCTCCACATTGTTGGTTCTTTAGTTGAATACCCTATAAGCTCTATTAATAGTTGAATATTTTACAAAATTTTCCTGATCAATTTTGGAATCAAAACTTTTTTAAAACATCTTTATCATTTAGAATATAGCATTTTGAACCAAAAACATGAAAGTAACCAACAGATGGCTTTTTATAAGTCCATAATTCATAAGGAGTTTTAGTAGTAAATCTTCTTACTAGAACTCTGTTAGAGACATAGCAAGCAGTGTTGATTACTTTAATTCAAAAGAGATAAGGAATGTTTTTGTCATTCAAAATTTTTCTTCCCATTTTATTTAAAATCTTGTTTTTGAACTCTCCTCTATTATCACTTCTAATGATAATAGCAGGTGGAAAATTGATGTACAATGCCATTCATATGATAATATTGTTCAAATTTGGCATTTTTGAGCTCTCCCATAATATCACTTCTAATGACTTTGATACCATATCATAATGTCATAAAAATCAAAGGATGCCAATAAAATTTTACAAAAAAAGTAGTAGACATTCAAATAAAACAAGCATAGAGGAGAACAAAAATATATAATAAATTAAATAAAAATTGCAAGAAAATAAATTTAAATTTTTGAATAGCAATGTCAATGGCCAATTGCATACAAAACCCAACTTGTTTACTAATAATTATTTGAAGCCCCTAATGCACAAGTCAAAGTACAAAATATCTTGATAAAATTATAATAGTAGAAGAAAGAATTAAGTATCCAAAAATATCATAAAGGCATTTGGCCATTAATGATATAAAATATTATTAAAAAAACATATTTTAAAATTAGCATTACTAACTGAAATAAACATTAAAGAAAAGTTATGCTGAAAGGAATATGGAAGAAGAATATAGTAAGAAAGTCTGGTATGGAGGAATTTATTAGACATGTTGGTTACATCTTTAATTTATAATTGGGATTTATAGGATACAATGAATTTATCCTTCTCCTACTAGTATCTTTTATTCATCTAATGGTTCAATTTATACTAGGTCTTAGTGTTGGTGACAATCCTAGACTACCATTGTTTCCTTATGTCTTCTATAATGACAAGAAACTAATGGTGGGAAAAGCCCTAGTTAACACCAACATTTATCTTCTCCTTACAATGTGAATCACAAGAATCAAATATTCTTTCAAAACTTGAGTTTAGGTGTTCGGTAGGTTTTGGAAACACTAAGGTCAAGATACCTCTAAATAAACTTAGTAGTTACATAGAACTATGTATTTTGGGCTAACAATATAAACATTCACTTAATAATTTCCTTGTATAATAACACTTCCAGATAGAGAATCCCTTATTATACAAGAATTTTTAGAGAAGGAAACATCAAGATTTGAATCACAAAGTTGACTAACACTAAGAAGATTATGTTTAAGACCTTCAACAAAAAAACACTTGTTTAATAGTAGGCTGATCCTTACCTCCAATGATACCAATACCTATGATTTGAGCTTCTATATCATCTTTGAAGGTCATAGTTCCATAGATTTGTTTTGAAAAATGTACAAATTGAGATTTGTCTCCTATCATATGTTGTGAACATCTGTTGTCGATGTACCAAGTGCTCCTTTTTACAGTAGAGAGTGAAATTTACGCAATCATCCCTTTTTTAAAACTCTTATCTTTTTTCTTTTAAACTTTCTTTTCTTGCAATACACCTTTTCTAGGTTGTTTTGGAAAGGACTAAGTATAGTGTTTTAATCATAAATAATAGAAAGACTAGATATATCCAATTTTTCCACAATAGAAACATATCATTTTCTTAAATTTATCTAAATAATAAAACCTAGGGAAGTGTTTCACAAGATCTGATGATGCTTTGTTGTAAGGATAACCTTTATTTTAACCTTTATCATTATTTTGAATTTGTCTTTCATAGCTAAGCTTTACATTTGATAATTCCTTTTTAGTTTGCTTAACAGTACTTGTTAGTTTTTGAACCTCAATCGTTAGGTTTGAGTTTTCTTTCTTAAGATATAAACAATTCGAATTAAGTTATGTTATCTTTATTTTCTTATCATGTAAAGTTTGTTTCATGTTAAAGCATAAATTTTAAAAGGAAATTACCTCATTACAAAGTAGCTCATACCTTTCTTCCAAAGTGATTTCCTCTTCTTCAACTCCAACATAAGATATTGAGTCATTGATAGTTTCTTGATTTGTCAAGGCTAGGCATAAATGATGAGAATTTTTGGGTGTATAGCTAGTTTCTCCCTCATCATTCCAGCTTGTATAAATGTTGGAAATTCTTATTTCCTCACTAGACTATTCTTCTTGTAACTTGCAAGTACAATGGCTTTTGGAGGCCATATTGTCTCTTCCATTGCATATCCAACATTGCATAGAGAAAATATTATGATCAAAAACGTTATATTGCTTACCTCAAGCCTTACCTTTGTAGTAGATGGAGTGAGTGCAACTCTCTAAGATGAATTCAATGAACCCTTGCATTCTAGCTTTCTAGGTTGTGAAGTTAAACCCATCTAACATTGGTGGCTTGATGAAATAAGCTTCCTTCATAGTCCACTCCTAAGTTGTTATGCTCAAAAATGGGAGTACTTGTCTTTGATATCACTTGAGAATTGAGAATTTAGAAGGGGGGTTAAATAAGTTCCATCAATTTAAACACAACACTACACACAAATGTACATGGTTCCCTAATTTAGGTACTTTCACACTTGAAGGGTAGAATCCTTACACACCTTCAGACTTTGTTTCTTCAAAAATGTGATTTTAAGAACATCATAACTTTTACAATGTTTGAGCTTTGCAAGGAGTTCTTTTTCTCAAGAAACACACTCAACCTCACAAGGTCATAATAAGTGAAAAATGTGGTTTCAAGGATCCTAGAACCTTTATAATGATGTAAGCTTTACATGGAGTGTTTTCTCTCAAGAAACATACTAAACCTCGCAAGGTCCTAACAAGCTCAATAGATGTCTTTCCCTAAGAAGCACATCAACATCATAGGGATTACAAAGTGAGAAATAGAATTAAGGAGAGAATGTAACTACACTTTACAAATTCCTTTCTTTTATGTGCTCACAATAACACAAAACAATTCACAAATGATGTAGAAATGAAATACACAAATGCTACATAATATGTATACAATGATGATCAAATCATGTGAATAGTGCATATCCTTTTCACAAATATATTATTTCTTTTATAGTCTTTATCCTTATCAAATAAATGTTGGAATTTGTACAATGGCTAGAAAATAGCTAGTTGGGATGTCTCATTTGGGCTTTAGATGTCTCACTAAGTTTTTTTGCTTGCAGGTAGGATATCTTATTGGAAATTGGGATGTCTCACATGGGACACTCTAGCTAGGATGTCTCACAAGTAATTGGGACATTTGCTATTTTTGTGGAATTTCTAGCTTAAAACCTAATATTTGCCATTAGGACGTTTGCTGATCTTTTGGAATGTTTGACCTGAAACCTTAGCTCTATCACCAGGATGTCTACTAATCTTTTGGGATCTCTTGATAATTACCTGAACACCTTTTTCAGCCTATAGACATCTTCCTTTTTTATGTTGTTTGTTAAGACTTTGGTAAAAAAAATGCTAACTCAACTCTTATCTTGTTCTCAACTTGCTCTTGGTCTTCACCATGCTTCTATCTTGATCTCATCATAAAATTACCAAGCTCTTATCTTTAATTTTGTAATATTCCACAAGCACATTCCATTTTTTTTTTCATTTTTTAAGGTCTTCACATACCAAAAGGTCAACATTGGCCAATCCTAAATTACTTGAGTCTTCATTGAATCAATTAATATTCCTACTTTTGACCCTATATGATCAAGAAATTTTACTTCTTTTTGCCAAAATGAGCACTTAGAGGATTGCACATATAATTTATTTTTCATCAAAAGTTGTAATATTTTTCTCATGTGTTCTGCATGTTCATCATCACTTTTAGAATATACCAAAATATCACAAATAAACACTATCAAAAATTTATTTAAATAATGCCTTAATACATTATTCATTAAATGCATAAATATTGCAAGAGCATTTGTTAATCCAAAGGGTAATACAAGAAATTCATAGTGCTCATATCTCATCCTAAATGCAATCTTTGAAATATCTTCTTTCTTAATTCTAAGTTGATGATATTCATACTTTAAATCCATGAGAAAATATAGCTACATCCCTAAACTAATCAAATAAATCATGTATTCTAGTAAAAGATATTTATTCTTAATAGTAACTTGGTTCAACCATCTATAATCAATGCATATCATTGAGTTTCCATGTTTTTCTTCATAAATAACACTAGTGCACCCCAAGTGGAAACACTAGGTTGAATAAGACCTTTATCTAAACTTTCTTGTATTTGAATCTTAAGCTTTGCTGATTCAACTTAGGGCAAATGATATTGTGCCTTAGAAATTAGTTCTATTCTTGGTTTGAGAGTGATTATTAGATCTATTTCTCTTTATAGAGGTAACCATGTTAATTCCTTTGTAAATATATCTAGAAATTCATTGACTACTGGAATATCAACTATATCATCCTCCTTATTTTCAGATTTGATAATAACCATGCAATAGTTATGTCATTTCCTAACCATTCTTATAAAATTCTTAGAGGAAATCAAATCAATCTTAATGGATCTTCCTTTAGCTACAACCAAGACTTATTGCCCATCTTTTGATTCTAGTTGTACATTCTTAGTCTTGTAGTAAAGAAACCCATTTTATCTACTTAACCAATCAATTCCTAAGATAATATCATATTCTTCTAATTCCATGATAAATAGATTTACATTCCATTCCTTGTCCTATATCCTTAATAGAAGCTTTCTATACATGTATTCTACTATATATCCATTATGTCCCATAGCTTGAACAAATAATTGAATTTCTAGACTTCCAAATGAGAAATTTAGTCTATTCACTATTTGACAATTAATAAAATAATGACTTGCTCTAGGATCAAAAGGAATAAGGATATGTTGTGCATAAAGCATACCTTCAATCTTAAGCATAGTGTTAGATTTCTCCTTCATATCTCTCTCTGGTATAGCATAAATCCAACCATGATTCATAGGTCTTTCACCTCTTCCTTAATTATTGCTAGTTGCTCGATTCTCCTAAGCCATCCTAGAATTATAGTAATTCCTCCTCTATTTTCTTGGACAACTCTAATATTTGAAATAATAGGTTCCATGCTTCTATTTTGCGTAATATTCTCTTTCTAAATTAACTTTGGATAGTCATTTTTAATATGGTCAACTTCCTTGTAATAAAATAAAATATTAGATCTTGGTGGAATCCTCAAATTAAATGGCTTAATAAGTTCATTAAATCCCCTACTTTGTCATTAAATTGGCTCATTAAATCCTCAAGACTATTGCTAAACTAGGCTATTCATTCCACTAGACTACATTAATTTTCATTGATCAGTTCTAGTTATAAATCCTATATTCCGTTTTCTTTCTCTTCTAGTTGCATCCTCCATTTGTTCACTTTCAACAATAATGGCTCTAGCCTATAGCCAATGTTACAACTATGATTTTGATGATCCCTTTACAAATTTTATAATACAGACAACTTCATTTTGTGATACATAGGAAACATACTCACATAGTTTAGTACATTTATTATCATTGGTCGTACGCTTATAATTTATATCGTACGTGTGTTGTCCTGGTGGGTTATTAGGGATGACTTAGCTTATTGTAATTACACTTTATATGTATGATTATGATGTCGTTACATGTTTAATTAACGTGATTATGTACACTAGCCCTATGTGATGTGTTAGCCAAGTGATGTTGTTGGCAGGGATGTGGGGTTGGGGTACAAGAGCACCTATTCAGTATGCATTTAAGCTTTATATGAAATTTTAGTATTTATGCATTTGAACTATAGAGCTATATTGTCTAATGGTTGGGTGCAATTTTGGCATGTGAAGGTGTAGAGTATTTGATAAGGATCTTGTAGGTTCAAATAGATTTTAATTTGAAGTCCTGGTGTGTTTGTTATAAATGATTGAAGTTCACGACATTAGTTGCAGATGAAAAAAATAAATGTAGCTTATGAAAATATTACATTTAAAAATAATAATAAATGGTACATTTGCATGTGATGTGTGCTACCTTGCTTATGGTTTTTCTTTTTATTTGAAAAAAAAGAAGAAGAGAACCAATGATTAAAAGTAATGTTTATGCATGATGCATAAATCTTGTTTTTATTTTAAAACAAAAAGAGACTCACTACCTTTTGCATCCCATACTAGAAAATTGGGTTTTGTTTTATTTCTTTTCTATTTTGAAAACAGAAACAGGGAGTTGAAGTTTGTTCTTCGTTGGTTTTCTTTCCTTCTTTCGTCCATTTTCCTCCTTTTTTCTAAAATTTCGAGCCTTGTGGATAGTTTTTCTTGCTCTAAACCTAGATTTGGAATTGCAGTGGTCATATCTACATGGGTGTGGAGCTTGTTTATAGAAAAATAGAGTTCTATTAGATTTTCAAGGATTTTATGCTTTCAGATTTTTTGCTATAACCATTTTAATTGGTGGGTTGTCTTTATTATTTTCCTATATTTTTGTACTAGATTAGTATATATGATTATGCAATATGGGCATGTGGGGTGAATAATTAAAATATTAAGTTTAGACTTTTTATTTTGCATATTCCCGAAATTGTACGATTTTGGTTACGAATTATTTATTAATATATATGTGATGTATCGTATGATGTGGACTTGTGCAATATGATCTATGATGTTGATGTCACTAGCATGGTAGCAATATTATATTTTAGGGGCTGATTGTGGCATGAGAGTTTCAATCATCATTGGACATAATTAAATATTATTAATTATTAATTTATTAATCAAACTTTAAACATGCATAACTTTGCTTCCAAGAGTTTGATTTAGGTGAAATTAGTGTTGTTGGGATCATCTTGGAAGTACTTTCTAATTGTGAAATTGGTTTTCTTTTTTGGCATATATCATTTTGCAGGTTAGTATAGTGATCATTTTATGGTATTACATGTAGTTCAAGAAATATGGTTGTGATGCAAAATTTTATTTTGTAAAATCATGGTATTATTTTCATGGAATGAATAGGACTATTAGATGTGGATATATGAGGTCAAGTTATGTTGATTTTGGATGTTTTGTGCTTATGGCATGTGTTGGCTTAAGCTAGCTGGGCTTTGTACATGTCTTCGTGATAGTGCTTGTGATGGTCATTGGTGGGTGGTGCTAACTTGAGGGTGTGGACTGGTTGGTGATGAGGCACCCTAAAGGTAGTATGGATTGACCCCCACTATGATGCATTAGTGAGGCTCCTATCTCAAGCCTCATCCTGAGAGTGGAATAGCATAGTTGTGTTCATTCCTATTGCCCATCCTCCAGAAGGTTAGTGGTTGCAAGTCATAGGTTGACTGACCCTAGCATTAGTTGGATAAATAAAAGACATGCAGACAATGGATATTTATGAGTACTCATGGCAACATTTCACATGCTACATTAAGTGTGGATATACTAGCGACCACAAAGTCTACATATATGATAGTGTTAGTTTGTTAGTCATAGCACTAATAATATATCCTATGATTGAATTATGATTGTGTGGATCATGAATTGTTTAATGGTATTGCATAGGTATGATGGCATGGGCATGATAGTGGAAATGCATGGGATGTGATGTAATGAATAGATCTCTATCATCTTCAATAATTCTTATGCTAGTGTTATGTGCGATATGTGTGTGTTCATGAGTTGCTTTTAGCATGCAAAAGACTAACAAGTAATGTAGGTTACCTTGTACCCCACTCCTTTTCTCTAGTGTAGAACTTGTTGACCATCTAGTAGGGGAAGTGTAAAGGCTTTCCACTTAGTTGTATACTAACTTTATTTAATTACAGGTGAAAGTCGCAGGAGCCCAGATGAGCATAGAGAGGGAAAGTAAAGGAGGGGAAAATCTTCAGGGTTTGGTTACTATATATTTCCATGTATAGAAATATGGACTATTTATAATTATATGAAACTCTTGGTACTCTTATATATGTGATGATGATGTTTATGTGTTTTGTATCTTGTGGGAATAGTGCATATTTTTTGTTTATGTAGAGATATTGAGTTTTCTCATTATAATATATGGTTAGTTTTTGATGTGGCATCAAATCTAGTGCAGTTTGACCTTAATATAATGTATATATCATTAGTTTTAATTTTATCATGCTTCTGTTGTAAGATTACTAGTCATCCTAGCCATCAACCTACTCTAGCTAGGATAGGGTGTTATAATACCTATCTTTAAACACATCAGTGAATTATTCCCATTCTATCCCTTCACCTTTCCAATGCCTAACTCTTTGCTATGCTTCCTACCATTTCTCAATTGCACCTTCTAACTGATATAAGGCTAAAGAGGTATCTTCTACAGTAGTGTAATGCAAGCTACATAATGCTTTTTCTAATCCCTTTGACCATTCTATAACAACAGTGGAATTTTCAATGCCTAAAAAGGTAGGTGGATTTAGCCTTCTAAAATTATGAATCAATATTCTCTACTATTGATCACTCCCTTCATTACTAGAGCACTCATTATGATTATTGTAATTTTTATTTTGAAGAAACATCAACAACTACTTAAATAATTAATTTAGATTTGCATGAGAATTTTGAGAATTTTATGGGGGGATATCATTGGCTAATCTTGTCCTCCACATTTTGAACTAAACCAAGTTTAGAAAATATAAATTAAAAAATATCTAAAAGGATTCTACACTATCTAAGAAAAACTCCATGCTCTGATACCAACCATGTAACACCCCTATTAATTATCTATAAAATATCCTATAAATAAGTAATAGAGATGCTACAAAATCCCAACAATCTATATTTAACCTTAATTTAATAACTTAAAAGGAAGCGGTAAAATAGATAAAAATTATTAATTAGGAGCATAAATACAATAGATCAATATAGCATTACAAAATTGTATAATACTTGCATGTATAATTAAATAACATTTATTTCAAGAAAATTTGATATTTGCACAACCAAAAAAAGGATGTTATCTAGAAATTCCACTAGCTACATCATAAAATAGTGTGTAAAATAATGATTCCAATGACACTTGTTTTGCCTCAATCACACATCTATAAATAAAGTTATTTCCACTTGAAATTTACTAAATTAAATAATAAAATATTAATATATAATAAATAATATTAAATTTTCTTGAACATATAGCACGTGTTAAAATGAAAGATATTCCTTACAATCTCATGGTCCCAATGACATAGATGGAAAATTCATATCTTTCATATTTTATTATTTATTCACAAAAATAGTTACATGGCTCAAATATTCAAGAAGTGTATAAGGTTTGTATTTTACAAAAATACAAGATATACAAAAATTATTTTTTCAAGTTGAGAGAATCCAGCTTGTATAGAATTCATTCATATTCCATCCTACATTCCTCTTTTAACATTTCCTTGGCTACTCTAGGCTCTCTACATCAAAGTGAAGGAGGAGTCAGAACTCCTCAAATAAGAAAAGTTATTTTATTTCCTTCTTCATGGAGCACAAAGTTTATGGGATAGAAGTCTTAGGTTTTAGGCTAGACTAATGTTTATGGGATAGAAAACATAGTAGTTGATCATTTATTAAGGTTGAAATGGGATTCAGACAATCGAGTGGAACCTTTATCAGATCAATTTTCCAATGAGAACTTGTTTACTAAAATAGTAAAGGTTGTAGATTCAATAGGGAAGTCATGGACCATAGAGTACATAACTTATCTCATAACACAAGAGCTTCTTGTTGAATGAAGTAGAAAACAACATCAATAATTCCTTCAAAGAGCCAAATAGTACATGAAAATTAATGGCAACCTAAACAAGATCTATGTAGATGGGCTTGTGAGAAGGTGTGTGCTAGATCGTGACAAGTAGAGAGTTTTACAAGATGTTCATGAAGGCCCATGTGGTGGCAATTATGCGAGGTGTAGAATGACATTCAAACTATTGATGGTAGGCTACTTGTGGCCTACTCTATTCAGAGACACCATCATTTTCACATAATCTTGCAAATGCTTCCAAACAAATGGAGGAATCATGACTAGATATGAAGGGGCACAACACTGGATACAATTGTCAAAGCCTTTTGATATTTGGAAAATTGATTTTATGGGACACATTCAACCGATGTTATATAGAAAAGCATATATCATTATGAATATGGAGTACTACTCAAAGTGGGCAGAGGAAATAGTAGTGAAAGACTGTATAGCCAAGATAGCTGCCAAGTTATTTCAACAACATGTGGTGAACAGAATTAGAGTACCCATAATGCTTATATAAGATAATGGGGCCCACTTAATCAGTGTTACCTTTAAGAAACTCATGCAACAACTTGGGGCTAACCATAAAATAAAAACATCATATCGTCCCCAAGCAAATGATCAAGTTGAAGTCACTAACAATGAAATTACTAGAATACTCACTAAGATGGTTAGTAAGTTTAGAAGGGATTGGAGTATGAAATTAAATGATGCTCTATGGGCCTATAGGACTTCCTGGAAATTACCTATAGGGTACACTCCATATGAGTTAGTTTATGAAAATTTGCCAATGCTTCTAATCCAAGTAGAGATTCACACTTTAGCTACTGCCAGTGAACTTGATGTTGATTTGAGTTTAGCCCAAAAGAAATGTCTAATGAACTTGAATCTTTAGATGAGAATCAACTAGTAGCACTCATGGGTAATGAACTCCATAAGCATTACTCCAAACTTAGGCACAATTCATGGATAAGGTTCTTTATTATAATCCTAGTCACTTACCCCAAAAGCTAAATTTCAGATAATTTAAAAGGGACCATACATTGTGCACATCACTTATACATATGGTGCCTTACATATCCATCACCCAACCAGTCCACATAAGCTCATCCCTTTTAATATCCAACAAGTTAAACCATACTATGAATACTCTAAAGAATCTACCAAACCTACTTGGTAGTCTTCTACTTCTTCTATCTTTTAATTACTGGATCTTCATGATAGTTGTGGGGGAGTCAATCTGGAACTGTAGGTACCATGCTAAATTTTTCATGTTTTTTTTTATTTTTTTTATTTTTCCCATTCTTTAATCTTTTCTCATTCTTTGATACTTTTGATTTCTTAAATCTTTGACATTCTTTAATATCTTTCAATTCTTTTAACATTTTCCATTCTTTTAACATTTTTTATTCATTATATTTTTTCACAATTCTTACGATCTTTTTCCTTTTTTATATACTTTGTTTTCAAACCCTTTGTAAATAGTTTTGATTACTAATAAGACACATTAAATAAAGACAAGATGTAGTCCACTAAGGTGAAGATTTCTCTATGTTATCAAGTCATAAGAGACTGATTATTTAAACAATGAGGCCACCTCATCCATCCATCCATTTCGTTAATAAGAGGTTCTTACCATGGCCGTAATGATATTCTTTTCCATCATAAAACTAAGAATAAACTTGTGATCATTATGCCTACATAGAAAAGTGAAGAACCAAGTGGGAATGAAAAGGGTGTGACATTAAGAGGATTTGTGGATTTTTTTTTGGATCACTGTTGTAAGTTTTATCATGTTGCTAAATTTTTATTATATCCTTGTAGATCTGACAAAAAATGGAAGTAAGAGTAAAATAAGTGCTACCTCAACAAGGTTGACACAAATAAAAATAAAAGAGCACAAAATAATTTTTTGGGGGTCCCACTAGAAAGACATGTTACCCATGCCTGAAGGTAGGTGACTTCCTAGAAATCTAAAAAATAAACAAGTGCCATGAATAAACTCCTCCCTTGGACAATATGCCAAGTGGTGATACTATTTGCAACATTGATTGTCTTATAATTATAACTCCAAGAGATGAAACAATGCGATGTCACTAGATAGTGGTCTGGACTTGGCTTGAATCTTGGACAAAAAGGCCAATGATTACTTTAACCACTAATAAAACACAAAGAATTCATTACACCTATGGTAAGACACCTCACATCTCAATTTCTACAATCCCTTCTAAGTCCATCTCATCTCACTAATTGAATAATCATAACTTCTAGTTTTGTGTAACATAGACTTATTTTCCAAATTTGATGATACTAATGTGTGTGTTTTGCTAAATAGATATGCATTACATTCAACTCCTTGAGTGCCTAAGGACACTTTTAGGCATGGTTATACAAGGGCATTAAGGGCTAGAGCTTGCTTTGGGGAGGACCCACTTGTATAACTATTGTATCTTATACCTCCCAAGAAATCCCACATCATCTTAAACCTTCTAACATCACAAAATATTAATAAGCAATTCCCATATCATCTCAAACTATTGATTCTAAAAACATGAATCCATTACCCTTCTTATTCATCTGATACACCTTCGTAGCTTGAGATTCCTTCCCTATAAACTTTCAATGATGAATTTTTGATAAAAATAAGCCTATATTTATCATCTAAACCTTCTAAGTAACCTTAAAACCTTCCAAACATCTCAAAGAATTAATTTTTCCCATCAAACCCTCATGAAAAGTGAAATTTCTTGGGCTTCAATATCGAGTCACCGATATGAGGACCACACTAATAATAGATCCCCAATGTCAAGTTCCCAATATTGGGCCCCTAAAAAAGTATAAATGCATGGGGACTTAGCTAAAATTTTCACCATTTCTCGTTTGCACACAAAGGATATTTTTTAAATTTTCTTCTTTAATCTAAGCTCTAACCTCTTAGTTTTTCCAAGACATAACTTAATCGTTATCACTCTGATTTGCATGCTTTTTGAACCTATTTGATCATAGAGTGCTCATCTTAGTCATGGGGGTGCTAGTGAGGAAAATTTCAGCCAATTTTTCAAAACATTCTACTGCCTAGAAGGTATTTTAAGGGTAAGTATGAAGTGAAAGTTGAAAGTTTTAAAGAATAATCACACATATTAATGCCAAAACACTCAAATAATGTCCTTAAGAAAGCATAACCATCATCATGAGCCATACATAAGAACAAATTAGATAACTATCAAGGGTTATAAAAGATTAATACTTATGGGGTACCTTTTGCAAAAATTTTCCTAACTCTACAATCCTAATGAATTAAAAACTTAATAAAACTAAGGGTATGAGTAAGGTATAAAACCTTTACAAATAAATGTGAACACCTTAGTAATCCCAATTCCTTAATGATTGTGAATGGTCCCAAAAAGAGGAGCATAAGGAGGACCCTCACAAGGAGTAAGCAAACGACCAGGAGGCGAAGGTAGAGGTCGAATTGGAGGACAACAACTAGAATACAAGGAGTAGGAAGCTTAATCATTCAGTATTCATCAAGAAACTCCTACTATGGGACAATTAACCCAAGAAGAGGCAGAAGAACCACAAGTGCTAGGACTATGCCTCATGTTGTCACAGGACTGCCTTTAAGCCATCCAAGAAAGATACATCCTAACGACAGTCATTATGGAAATGAACTTTGGCCCATTCATGAAAATTGTTCCTGAAGCAGTGAGGACACAACTCCAAGTGTCACTACTATGGTCGATACTGTCACAGAATGACAAATCGTACCTTGGAGAGACCTAGTAGTTTTGGCACAATAAAGAAGAGGGTACTATAGTCAATATTGGAGGAGTCTCAATTTCATTCTCGATCAAGGTAATTGTAGAAGCTCTGAACATATCCAACGAAGGGGCAAGATTAGCACATCTATCAACCTGATCAAATCCTAAAACTAAAAAACTATGGTTGAAATGGACTTATGGCAAAGAAGATAAGGGCTATAATGAACTAACTCTAGAAGAAAGAATCTACTTCAAAATTGGCACTTATCACCTATTTCCAACTAAAGGACTCAATCAGTTATTCACTTATGCAGCTAGAGGAAGTGCAATACTAATGGGCAAATACAATGCCAACCTTGCACAACTCTATTTTATGGAAATTCAAAGTCAATTTGAAGAAAAGAAGGAAGGAAAGTCAACACTTCCATTTCCCTACCTTATTAGAAAGCTATGTAAGCAAGCCGGAATCTTGGAATACACCAATGAAATTCCTAGCAGAGCCCAAAATGATTCATATGTTGAATTGCTCAAACTAGCACCACCTAGAAAAGATCAAGCTAAAGAACAAGACCAAGAGCAACAACAGGAGCAATAGTAGCAGCAGCAACGATAGCAAGTTCCACTATCGCTGCCACAAGATTATAGATCATTGATGAGTCATCTACAATAGATTGTAGAAACCATCAACTCGAGAACAAGGGAGGAGGCCAATCTTTACAAATGTATCAACAACACCATCCAGCCCACAATTTCAGTAGATCCAACAAGACATATCTTAGATTAGTCAGGAGGAGAGGTGCAATGATCAAAATAGATCTTTGGAAATGCTGCATCATTCTAAGTGGTGCTTGAGACTAAAGAAGAAGCCATAGTAGCTGTAATGCAACATCAAGATGCAGTGGGAGTAGTAGGGGTGATCACTAATCACATCAAGGAATCTTTCAATGTACCTGTTATACGACTAATGGATGTAGGATGTAATTGGAGCCAAAGATGCTCAAATGTTAGCTTGAACCTCGATGACTCTTATTGACCATGAGGATGTGCTCAATAGACCATTGCAAATTGGGCAAGTCATGACAACACTATTTAACATCCCCAGTAATGTTACTGCAGTACAATGTAAGCTCATCACTACCAAAGGAAAATTGGTCATGGCTTAGACAAGGGCAGAGCATGCAAAAAATGAAAATCTAAGATTACAGGAAGAGCTTGCAATCCTGCGTGTTGAAAAAAGAGATCTCACATAATTTATTACACTTGACTAGATGAAACAGTTCAAGATAAAGCAAATGAACCATCTAATTAAGCAAAATAAATAGATGACAATAGAGAAGGAGAAAGCAGTAAGGAATGCCTCTATAATGGAAGCACAAATATATGCACATGCTAAGGCACTTACCATAATTCAAGAGAAAAATAAATAACTTGTTGTTGAGAACATAAGGTTGACAATTATCAAAAAGTGAAAAAAAAATTTGGAGTAGAGCATTTACCAATTAAGGGAACAACTAGTGAGGGTCAACCATGATATGAGCCACCTCACAAGAGTAAATAGAACCCTCTCAATGGAGGAGGTACACGCCATCTGCAAAAACTCAGCTATTGAAATAAGTGCATGGAAAAATAAGGAAAAGAAACATGAAGGCTCAAGGAACACTTTCATGATTAGGTGGACATGTACAAAAAAATCAACGAGAAGGAGATCTAGATGGCCAAAGCCAGAATCAACACCATTTCAGCACAAAATCCTGACTGGCAATCCATTTTGGATAGTTATGCCCTTTTTCACTAAGTGAAAGTTAAAAGGAAAGACCTATAGACCAAAGATCTAAAAGAATACATGGGGTTAGCTAACCTCTGCTATGCTAACTTAGCCATGTTAACAGTAGGTGAGCTTAGGAATGAATTAGAACTACAAGTAGTAGTCACATATGCTTTGTATGAAAAAGAGTTTGTGGATTGTAAAGATTCTTTGCAGAAACCCCAAGTCACAAACTCTGAATTGGAAGTAGTGAAGGCTATCTACCAAGGTCAAAAGGATGTAGTAGCAGATCTAGCTAGAAGATTGATAGATTATCATCAATTACGAGAGAAGACGAGAGCATTTGAAGAGGAGAGAAGGCAGTTTGCAACTTGGTATGTCAAAGCAAATCAAATGTTTCCATAGCTACCATGCCCATGGGATGTGTCAATTCTATCAACACTGGTTCATCAGCATGGATAGTTCACGATCCTAGAATAGAAGAAGAAAAGCTTCAAGTGCTCTTGAATTGGTAAAAATTCCAAAAGCCTAACGACAAGGGGAAGTAACCGATGTAAGAGCGACTACCATCAGGAACTACCTAAACTACATTAAGCTTCACCAAATTTTATTTTTCATTAAAGTTATCATATCATGTGTCATTTTTGTAAACACCACTGTGGCAATTAAGAGTCATGTATATAGTAGTTAGTATCATGTAAATCTACCTCCCAATTTTGTAAGGAATTCTATCCTCATTTTCTGAACTCAAGGACAAGTTTTCAGCTAGTAGTGGGAATATGATAAATCAAATTTTTTCAAGGCTACAATATTAGGCATACGATATTGAAGTTGCTATATTAGATCTCTGATATTGGGGCACAAGCTACGATGTCAGATACTTGATATTGTAGATACGTGCAAGCCTATAAATATGACACTTAGGTGCATGGTCCAATAGTAGTTTCATTCGAACCTTAGTGAAATTTTATCAATTTGTTTTCTTGATTTTAGCTCTTAGCATGTAATAGTGTATGCCTACAGTGTGATTACTTTATTCAAGTGATCGAACGGAGTATTTATTCAAGTGAAATGTACTTTACATCATTACAGCATCACTTAGATTTCTTTACTGTTTACTTAGACTAATGTTTACTTTTTTGACTTAGTATAACATTTACTATTTCCCTAGTTACTATTACCTTCTATGCACTTTACTATTACTATTATTAAGCAGAATGAAAACAACTGATTTTGAGCATTAAGTGGGATCATTTAGTAACCTAGTAGTATTATCACTTGGTTCACCTAGTAGCGAAATACTTGGTAATCCTAGTAATGATTACATAAGTCTAAGATGTGTATGAAAAATCAAGAACAAATATCCATCACACTAAGCTAGATTATATTTGTCTACTATTACTTAAATTTAGAAACCACTTCATTTACCTTATGTTCACCAGGAGTAATATGGCCCTACAACATCAACACATCATACACCTCATTGTGAGTTAAACCATACACATCGATTTTACTAGCTCATGTGAGAAGACAACAATCACGAACTTAAACTAATTACTAACATAACTACATTGCCATGTCCAAGGAATTTGACCAGGCTACGTATGAACACTCATATCTCGTATGGTTGGGTGTTGGATTACTCCACCACTCATCACGTGTTAATATTTATTGTAAATGTATTAAGAAAGTTCTGTAAGGTATGGGCAAGTCATCGACGTCACAACATATGAGTACGACGTGTGAGTATGCATTTACATAATAGAATCCCCCCTCAGTAATAGGAAGACTGTTATGGATACAAGTACCACTATAAATCATAGTTTATCACTTCAATTCAATGATAGATTGTTGGTTCATTGATCAGCGCAAACCATAAACTGATTCACATCTATTATGTGGTAGATGCATGGGAGATGAGGGTATGTATGGCATACATATGTACCCATACAAAGTGCTGAAAAAATTCTAAGTATATGTGATAATAGATATAAAATTTGTAAAATCAAGGAATCAAATACGCAACCTTGCACATATTATTGCAATTGCGTACCACTGTTCTATGAAGGTCGGTTCACACTTAAATATTTTTTGTATTATTTAAATATGTGTCTCTAGGTCCCACCCCTAGAGGCACTAGCTACTAGGGATGGGAGCCAAGAACACATATAAGCATAGTCAAGATGGTCATAGAATGTACATGGATGGGTTACATGGAATGACCCATGAACCATTGTGAATTAGTTTATGGTTTTCTCAACAATCAATAGCTGAATTAAAATTTTGGCTGACCCAATTGGAATCACCATGACTTTTATAACAAACTTCATTTTTAGACAGATTCAATAATTTTAAGAATGATTTTTATGACTTTTAAGAATGAATCATCCTGGTAATCCTTAAAACATCTTGACTCTATATGTTTTTTGACATTTTAAACACAACCGTAAATACATTGAGAATTTCACAGTAAATTTGAAAACCATAATTCAGCGTACATAGCAAGTGGTCCAAGTTTTATGATAGTAGGAAAACGTGGAGGAAAAGCTAAGTGTTTTTATTTCTTATTGAGTTGAGGCTCATATTATAATACTATTGAAACGTGGAGGATGCAAACATGGAGGAGAACATGAGAGGAAAATATTTAATAGTAAGGGAAATGCCATAAAATAGGGCCAAGTTCATTTATTCATGTTCAAGGTCAAGCTCAAGCTCTCAGCACTTGGGAAGGTCTGGTGGCGGAGGCAGCAGCTTCTGGTCGTGACGGTCCCCATCCTCGGTGATGAACACGGTACCCATTCCGACGGACAGGTGGTGGTCTAGGTGGCAATGCATCAGCCATGCACCTGTAAAATAAAAATTTAGTAATGCCATCTTTCTTAATATAATATATCTCAAATAATATTCAAACTCTACCTAACTTAGAACTAGTGCGTCTTTAGTTTTAAGGTTTTTTTATTTTTTACTGTGTTCCTTTTTAAGAAAGAAATGGCAACGGGTGGCACAGCCTGTCAACAACATAGTAAATTGGACCCACTATACCTTTGAAGTGTGTTCACCCCATGCCTTAATTACCATACATGACTATGCATGGTAGTATGTATTATGTATGTGTCATTATCCATCATGAAGGCTTTGCATGGTGAAAAATTCTAAGTATATCTTCATTTGAATAGTTTAAAAGTTAAAAAGAAACTTACACCCTTAAACTCTTGCTTCAGATTTGAAATCCGTACCAATATGTTATTTGGCTTGTTGAGAATGAAATCTATTTTTCTTTTACTAAAAGAAGTGTCCCGAGTTTCACCCTAGGCTTGCTGTGTCATGCAGGGGTAAGACCACAAAACATGTAAGCATGGTTGATGATGGTCATCCAAGATACATTAGCTGAAACAATGACTATGCATAAAAGTCAAGGTAGAGTGGAAACACTTCCCTATACCCTTATCCACAAGATGTCACCCACTATACTCCAAAATAGAAAAAAACACACTTGAGCCTCCAACCTTTTACATAGTGCACACCATTGTTCTGCTCATAGTTTTTTAGGAACTTTGTCCACCAAAGTTGAGGCACCACAACTTTTTTAATAAATTTACTTTTAGAAAGAAATTGATATGATCTATGTGTATGTGTTTTGTGTGTCCCAGGTCATTATGGGTCCTTAGTTTAAATTAAAAAAATCGAATGAACTTCCAAACCGAGAGTACTGCGATTACCAGGATTTTTGGCAACAAAGCGGATGGCGGTCCAGCCGTTAATAGGGATGCTGACGGTGTTGCGACTGATCGGGTGGGTGAGATTGAATTTGGCGGTGTCAGTGACGTGGTTGAAGTTGCCGAAGCCACGGCCAACGACGTAGAAATCTTGGCCGTGCAGATGCAGGGGGTGGCTCTCGCCGCCTTGGAAGCCGGTGCCCTGCAGCACGATCTGCACCGCGGAATTGTAGCGCAGCATCTTCACGCGCGTGCCCTGAATGGTGAAAGAGGTGTTGTCCGGCAAGCTCGTGTCCGTGAAATTGAACTTCGGGATGGGCCTGTCCGGGAAGTCGGGCGTGTAAACGCCGGAGATGTTGTGGTAGTAGGCGTTCAGAATGGAGACGGTGGGGAACTTGAACGAGACGTTGTTCAGGCTGGTAGCAAAGTCGCACGTTTGGTTGGGGCAGATGAACTGGTTCAGACTGACGGCGATCAACATGTCCTCGTCCAACTTGGTGGGCACGTCCTTGGACTCTAAGCCATGCAGCTGCCTGTGGAAGGATTCGACGGCGTCGTTATCGGTCATATCGGGAAGGTTCGGGTATGGCGTTGTCGAGTTGACGGGAGGGCAGCTGTATTCGATGATGGCGGTGGCGCGGGTCACGACGGAAGTCTGATCGGTGCCGGTGTTGGCCCACATGCGCGGCGCGAAATAGTACGTGCCTCAGGGCTGGTCCGCCGTTAGCACCGCGTCCAGAGTCTGGCCCGGGTCTATTACAATGTAGGATGTGTTGAAGGGCTGCACGTAATTTGCATCCGCGGCCACCACGGTGAGCGTGTGGTTTGCCACCGCTGCGAACGTGGCCGTGTTCATGGCTGCGTTGATTATCCGCAGGTACACCTTCTCACCTTTCTTCACCTTTATCCTCGTTGTATCTGTGCACACATGTATGCATACCGTATGTCGAGTTAGATTTTTTTCCATAATCCTTCAAGGTAGAAGTAATATTGGCCCGGTAATGTTAGGTTATAAATTGAAAAAAGAAATCTTTGAAAAGAATTCTGAAATTGGTTTTGTATAGATCCAAATGATTTCATGGCAGACGCACATGAAACCTTATGCATTACAGTGCATTTCTAAAAATTTTGAAAAGGGCAATGATGAAATGTACTAATGTAGCGCCTGTGCACGCATTGT
>MNCI01013302.1:72785-87239 GCA_015680685.1 Gnetum montanum
AATTGCTTTCAGGCTGTATTAGACTCATCCGCATTGTGTTGCGTGTATGAGCGTAATCCGGTACAAAAAACAATAGGCTCAATGGGGTTGGCTACATTGGGGTTTGGACCTTGGCAGTGGCTGCCAAGAGCTACCGCCCACCCGTGGGGTTAGGGGCAAGGTCTACTAACACATATTTTTTTATTTTTGATGGCATGTGGTGGGAGATTTGGGTTTTGGTGACAGCCCTAGGGCTACTGCCTATAGGGTTAAGGCATGGTAAGTTGCAAAAATTTTATTTTTTTGTTTTTGAAAGTTTTGAGAGTGTAATAGGGGCAAGAATGAGGGAATCAGTAGTGGCCAAGATGGCATGTCATAGGGCAAGGACACAGCAGAGGGTTTCTACCACTTGCATTTATTTTAACATTTTTTGGTGTGGGGTATGGGATTTTAAGCATTGGCGGTAATCATGGATGGCCACCCTAGGGCCAAGGATGCAATAGGAGATTGCCATTTTCTATGCATTTTTGGTGCCCACCATGCGGTTGAGGGGAGGAACAGTGCCTTGTGGTAAGAGTGCATAGTTGTGGGGGCTATGGGAGGAGCAACATCAAGGGTGTGTTTTTTGTGTTTTTTTTGTTATTATTATTATTATTGCAACACAGGGGTGGTGCTGCAAGTAATAGCTATTTTTTTTTGAACATTTTTTGAAATTTTGTGGGGGAGTGTAGCCAACAGTTAGAATCTTTTTTTTTGTAGTTTTTTGGACTGCGTTTCCTGAAGTTAGAAAAGGTTTTGCAAGTTTTTGTGTAAAAAATGCTAACTTATGAAATGTAAAATGTTGATGCAAAATTGCCAAAACATACAACCTATAATGTCAAAGGTGCAAACATGTGAAATGAAATGCTAATTCTATACAAAATGTGTTATACCCTAGTGAGTACCAGGCATGTTAAATGTGTTTATTGATATCCTATGCCCTAGGATATTTTTGCTAACTTATGCTATGTCATGTTAAGTTTTTCTAAGTTTAATTTAATGTATCTTTGTTAAAATTTACATCTAGTGTATACTAATGCCATGTTGATTGCTTTTGTAGTTGCAAGGTGTTGTTAAAACCTGTCTTAGTCGTCATGGAGCTTGTTGGCATTCTCTATTGCATGAGTGAGCCTGTGACCAACACACCTGTACCAAATATGCAAGTGGATTATTAGGTAGTCTAGTTTTAGCTAGGGGAATCCAAGTTCCTAGCATTCTTGCTAGAACACTTCAGTGTAATGATGTTCACACTTAGCAGTGGAAGTTAGAAGTGTCATCACCGAGACATTATTGCCTAGGGCCAACCAGGACATGTTGAAATTTATGTCTGATGAGCCCACTACCAGTGATGATAGAGCAGGTGATTCAAGGAAAGGCCCTAGGGGCACTCATTCCTTATCTAGGATTTGGTAGATGTCAGAGTTTGCTTGCTACAATAAGAGTAACACCCTCTTTGTTTTCCTCCACATGCATATGATGTTCTAGAATCCACCTGGAATCATATACTGCATGGGAGGGTAAGTGCTCTTATGATTTTGCATTGTGTTTCTTGCTATTGGCTTATGCCAAGTTTGCTAACCACTAAATACTCATGCTTAATGCTAGGTTCAAACTTGATAAAAAGGGTCTCCACGATGAGGAAGAGGCTCTTTTCTTAACACACATTTCCCTAGAGATGTTCTCCTCTAGTCTAAATGTTCAGGAGGCTATCCTTGAATAGATGGTAGATGATCTAAAGGATTACCCAAGGTAGTACTCAAAGGCTTTTCAGTAGTGCAAGGCTTATGATTAGCTCGATGAGGTATGGGCTACTGGTGAGATTAACCTTAAGGAGATTCTTACATCACCACCCTTGCCATCCTGCACACCATTTGTTTCATGTAAGAATCTATTGTTTTGTTCTTATTCTTGCTCACATGCACTTGTTAACTTGCCCTTGCATAATGCTAACATTGGTGTTGACTATGTTGCAGCCCTAGATTACTTCATGATAGGTGACAATGGTTATCATGGGTCACACTGAGACCACCCTCATCATGAAGTAAGGTTATGTGGAGGGGGCATAGCATTGGTTATGCCACCAAGCCTTAGAGGTGTTGATTAATTGGCTCACATGGGCTAGGCTGATGAGCCTCTTCTTTGCCCTCAACCCAAGCATTCCAATGGTTGAAATGGTTACCATCATTGACTCCTTTAGCAGTGACATCTTTGACTTCGTCACCTGCATGTGTGGAGTAAGGGTAGTCCTAGACCTTAATGAGGCCCTCTTTGCTAACATCTTTGGCCTTGCCATTGATGACTTGTTAGTTGTTGACAAGACCAACAAAGAGGTGGACCATAGAGGAGAGATTGAGAAGTGGTTATGAGCCACCTGATCTCACAAAGGCATCTCAGTTAAAGACATGCATGTGCATGAGGTTTGGGAGCTCTATTCTCTCTTTCGTGCTCACACCTTTCCAAAGTTTCTCTTCTAAGGAAAAGTCCTTGTGGTGGAGCAAGCGCAAGTGATGAAAGAGGTACTACAAGAGGGCATGACGTTTAACTAGGCCTCCTGTATCCCCACTGGACTACATGCAATGATCACCAAGCTTTGCTACAACTTCCAAGCAAGGTCTCACATACACTTCACATTCCTTGGAGCATATTTGTGAAGGTTTGCAAAGCTTTTGGTGGTCCAAGATAGTTGACGTTGGGTAGTGCAAGATTATGAGTAGCTATCTAAGCCTTGGGTGAAGCACATGTTCTTAACAACTCACTCACAAAACCCCCCAGAGGGGATGACTCGTACTCAGTGACAACCAAAGGCCATCTAGGATGATCACATTATTCCCATGATAGCGTAGGCGAGTGTCCCCCAATTGTTATTAGGGATGTGAACAAGCCTAACTTTTACATTGTAGAGGCGGTGGGATCCTCTAAGGAAAAAATCAAGAAATCATGCCCAGCAGAGGAGGCTACTCATGCAGTTAGATAGGCATACATCAAGAAGATCCACCTCTAGATCCCAAGCTTGCGCACTGATGTTGCAAGTTAATATGTGTATAGATGCATTTGTTTTATATTTTTTATGTTTATATCTTTTGTGTTTTTTTTCTATGTTATGCTAATGCTAAAATGTTATGTTTGTAAATTAGGTGAGAGGGTTGCTAAAGCAGCAATGGCAACAGTGGTAGAGATTGCCTCTCCTCAAGTTCAGGAGGAGGAAGTGCACAAGGATGATTTGCATGAGGCTATAGATGCTCTCCAAAAGTTTAAGGTGGAGAGGCTATTCCACCCTGATGAGGGTGATTTTACTAGCCTCTTTGATGGTGTGTCATTGGGGGATCTCCTTACTATCACACATGAGGGCTTCCTAGGTAATTACTGTTAAGTTACCATATGTTGTTGCTCTTTTGATCTTGCATCCTTCGTTGTTTAGTTGTTGCTTATTGCAATGTTAGGTTGTATTCTTAGATGTGCCTACTAGTAGTCCACCACCTACATCTACCTACAACATGAATCTATGGGTAGAGACGTTGAACAAGTTTGCCTTCATGGAAGGCATCGTGGAGGATATGGTAGACCACCTACAATAGGTAGACCCTAGCTTAGTATGCATATGATGTTTTTTTGCTTATGTTTCTTACCAATTTTTATGCTTAGTTTGTGGCTAATGTTGATTTGCTTATTGCATGCCAACAGGTTCTAAGCTTTGTTGGGATTCAAGTTGGGTGGTGAAGGTAGATGTCATCCCCAAGTACCCTTCTAAATTGAAGCAAGTGGCTTATCGTGTGTACAAGGCAACCAACAAGTGTACGCTTTCCTATACAAAAGAATTATGGATCTATAGAAGCTTGAATGAGCACTTGTGAAAATGTGTGCATGAACTTCAGGAGAGAGTGGTGAGCCAAGATATGAAGATCAGGGACCTCCAGTCTCAATATGACTTCTTGGTAGCATGGTCATGGGAAGATAGTACCTAGCACATCACAGAGATCGACTATGCTAGGTACTAGTCGACCACTTAGGGTAAGAACAAGGCCACCCATGAGATCATTAAGCAACAATTATAGATGGATTTACTTGTCTAGAAAAGTTAGGATTGGAAGAATTTTAGTGCTAAGGTGTGCAAGTGGAGACATATGTAGAAAAACCACAAACACCACTATAAGCATGAGCAAGATGCATATCTTGAATAACTCAAAGAAGAGTCCATCGATCATCGCTGCCATGAAATGTTTGTTGAGGCAATTGGTGAGAGGCAAACCTTTGAGATATTTGCTTGCCACATAATGGTTACTAGTTCCCTGGAGAGGGAGATTATCACACCCTCAAGGGAGACTTTGTCCCTCACCGTTTCTATGTAGTTGCTCACATGGACCATCATGGACAAAGACAAGACCATTGTGAGTATTGAATTTGGTCACGAGGACTAGACACAGCTATCTGAGGCCAAGATCCTCTAATGTTTAGAAGAGGGCCTTAATAGATTACCTCCAAACATGGTTGATGTGGGACCCTCTTAGGTTAGTTTTTTATGTTATTTTCATCATTTTTGATGTAAGTTTATGTTTTGTATTTTTTGCCTATAAGTTTACTATTTTTCCTTTGTTGTTAATAGGTGTTAGGCATTGCTATAGGCCATAGCAGCACAGTGGATGAGGAGAGGCCTCCACATCCACCTAGCACTAGTGGTTGAGTAGATCTTGATGTAGCCCTATTGTTAGGAATTTTTCATTTTTGGTGTATTGAACTAGATGGTCAAGCTATGTACTTTTATTTATATGAGATGAAACTAACATTTTGCTATTTTAAGTGTATAATGTATAGACTTTTGCATTTATTTCTTGTATGTTTAATGCTAAGGATGCAATGAAGCCATGGTGATTGGTAGTTTTGGGCCATTTCATGCCATGTGCATAGATAGCCTATGTTTGTAGTTTTAGGCCATTTCGAGTCCCAATGATAATTTTAGGCCATTTTGGGCCATGTGATAAAAGGAAAGGATTGCTAGTTTTAGGCCATGGTGGGCTATGCGATAGTTGAAAACCTTTTTGAGCCATGGGTTGGAGGTAAAAAGATTGCCAGTTTTAGGCCATGGTAGGCCATGTATATTTGTAATGTTTAAATTTTATGATTTTATTGTGTTTTGATGTTTTATGTGTAAACTAACTACTAAAAAGTAATTGTGAGAATGTAAACTTAGTGACAATGCACAAAAAAAAAGAAATATATATATAATGCATGCAAAGAATGTAAAATGCACATAACCAAGCTAGCGTAAAACATAAACAAAATGCAAACAAGCAAGGTATGCATAAGTGGGGGCAAGCAGACACCTAGCATACTTTGGATTAAGGGAATGCCTTAGTCATGAAGTTGTTTCCTAATCTGGCGTGGGTTAGGGGGTGTCTAGGGACTAGACGGTACTATATGGTACTTGCCTTGCCTTTGTCAACTATGTCGAAGGGCAATTCTACACACAAAGCTTTCTTAGGAGGTTAGGGGCTTCTATTAGTTCCTTAGGCTAGTTTTTTTTGCATGTTTCACCCTCCTCCTTCATGGGAGGCATGTCATCGGGGAACTCCACCTCTGATCCTTATTCAATGTCAATGTTGCTAATGGTAAGAGGGGCTGCATTGTCACCATAGATGATGACCTTTCGACCTTCATACTTGTAGCTAGGTTAACCAAGGCCTACCCAAGATGAGGTTGAAACCCGACATTTCCTCAATAATAATGAATTTAGCGATGGTGGGGAATTACTCCTCCTTATGACAACACACAAATCATTAAAGGATTTTAGGCACATTGTCTTTGTAGATTTGATTTGATTAATAAGACATAGCTTATCGATGATTGTGTATGGGATGACATTGGTTGCTACTCCATCATTGACATGCATCCTACAAATTCTACACTACCCCACGTGGATGGTGATAAAAATTGACATGGTAATGACTTGACCCTTCTTAAGGTCAACCTTAATCACCTCATCATGAAATGCCAGGGGCATTGAGCTCAATTCCTATAATGAAGGAGGTAACATCATAGCATGGATAGATTGTTCATCTTCTAGGATGTCCTCCATGACAAGAATGAAGGTCAACATGTAAACTAATGCTTTGCGGTGGATGGAGGAAGTCATTATCAGGTCATACAGACTTAGTGTTGTGTTCTTTTATTTCAAAGCCTACTTGACCTAGGCCAATGCATGAAGGAAGTTCTTTCCACTATCTGCTACTTTGTTGTTGGCCTTCATCTCCTCCATGTGGCCTAAGAGATGGATTTCATATGGAGGGGACTTGGGCTTTGCTTGCCTTACTTACTTTGATCCTTAGTGCTCTATTGTTGGTTACTTATTGCAGCCTCTTTGATTGATTAGGCCATTGGAATAGATGGAAGGGGAACAAGGTTTGGTGGACCTAATGTCCTTTGATCCTAGTGCTACCTAAGCATTTGATCAATGAGGTGCTCATTGGACCACTTAGGTTCCCATCTCTATTGCCTATTGTTGTTGGTTGTAGGATTGGGCTTTGGGCAAGTAGGGATTAATGTGTTGCCCACCACTAGACTCTAGGTAGGTAGGGAGTCTGCACGTTGCAATGCCCTTATGATGAAGGATGATTATGTTGTTGCTACCATGACATTTTGTGGGATCCTAATCAGAAAGGGTGTTATGGATGTCCAAGGTGGTGCTTTGACAACAAAAGGAGTTCTCAAAATAGTTGATGTTGAGGAGACCCCAGTGTTGCTAGAGAGCACACAAACCATGAATGGTTCCTACGTTGGTGCTAAATCATCATCAACATTGATAGCGTTGATGATGTACCCTGTATTGCTTACATTAAGAGGATTCTTGTAAATCCCCATTGATTGGTTTTGGGGGTGCACTAGGTTGGTTGTGTCAAGGACCAACTCATCCTTGTCAATCATGCATTGTATATCATCTTGCAAATCCATGCATAAATTTGTATCATGACCTTGTAATTGGTGATATTGACAAAATTGGTTCAATTTGAAATGCTTAGGAATAGGAGGCTCATTTAGCAGCATGGATAATAGATTCTTAAGGAGCTTGCAATAATGGTCACATTGCTTGTAAGCATCCTCAAACATCTACTTATATTGGATGCATCTAGCATGAAGTGATTGGTCTAAGAGCTCTGACCACTTAAAGAGAAATAGTGTATACTTCAAGTGATCCTTGCACTTGAAGTTCGACCATGAGGTAGTTGGTGCCATGGTTGTGGATGATGCAAACTAATTGTTCACCACAATGCTAGAACTAGCTGCCTTGTTGTTGATGGCTAAAGCCTTGGGTGGCTTGGCTATTGGTTTGGCGTTGTTTGGATTAACCTCGTTGGCCACCATTGTGACAGTTGTGGTTGCCTGCTTGTCTTTGTCCTTGCCCTAGTTTTTATAGGCCACATAAGTTAGCTCCTTATTGGCCTTTGCCACATCTTGAATGCTCTTAGTTTGAGCGAATGCTTAGCTCAAGGATTAAGGGGCAAGGTAATAGCACTTTGACTTGATGAAGTCATTAACTACGCCTTTGAAAATGACCAACAAGCATATTTCCATGATGGACTCATGAATTTCATTGAGTGGTGTGGTCTAACATTAGATGCATTTTTGCATGAGCTCTAAATGGCCCTGCTTAACTTGCATCAATTGATCCAAGATCACCTGAGGCTTCAAGTTGTGCTTGAAACACATGATGAATTGGGTGAGCAACTCCTCCAAAGAAGAGATGGAGGCCTTGGGGAGTGCATGATACCAATCTAGTGCCTTGTTGATCAAGGGCATGGTAAACACATGGATGATTACATGTGGCCATGCCTATAGTAGAAGGCATTCAGACTAGAAGGTCAGTAGATGGGCATTAGGGTCCCTTTCACTATTTTATTTGATGAATTGGGGTAATGGGACCCCGGTGGGCAGTGCCAGTTGTGGAACTACAAGATTAATTAGATCATCCTGGTAAAAGTCCATCACATGAATAGTTTTAGAGGAGGTGGCCTTGAGCTACTTGACTTCTTCAGTGAGGCTTTGGATTAGCTGGAATGCTTGATCCAAGCCTGATGCTATTATGGCAGGCTACATCGGTTGTGCTACCTGCTATGTTATTTGGATAGCCCACAACCTAGCTCCAAGTTGTGTGACCACATACAATGCGTGTTGCATGGGCTATGCAATGGGCATAGTGCCTAGCCCCCACCATGTGTTTGTGGGTTGCGCTATTGTGAAGGGTTCCAACACAATAGGCGATGGAACAAATAACACCTAAGTTGTATACAACTGAGAGATGAGAGGCAATGGGATGAATGATGTCTAAGTCGTATGTAGTTGAGAGATGTGGATGGCATGCACATAAGGTTGCATAGGTGCAATAGTTAATGGTATATAAGGTTGGATATATTGAACAAGCTAAATTGGCTTAAGAGATTGAGTAGGCTATGAAGGTACGACGAAAGGCAAGTTAGAAGGAAGTGCAACCTCTTAGTGCATCTACTATGTTTGGTGAGTCGTCACCATAGGTGTTGACCTAGGTGGTGACACCTAGTTGATAGAGGATTGAGAAAATAGAGGCATGAAAGTGGAGGCTGTCCACTAGAATGAGGTGTGGAATAGGTTGTCATGATTAGATCGAGCTTCAAACTCATCTAGGTCCTTTTGCAAGGGCTCCTCATCATCAGTCCCTACCTCACATCAAAGGTTGCGGATGAGGTTATCTAGCATCCACTAGTAGGGCTCTATGAGCAAAATAAAGTCCATAGATGAAGGAACCCTTTCATTCCCATTTTAGCATATGAGTTCAAAAGTACATTTGGCATCCATTTCTTGGTGGTCTATGTACACACCCACCTGGAGCTTCATGCAAATTAAGTTATATTGCTTGTCATTGAGCACCATGAACTCGGGAGGTAGGTCACACAACTCAAAAGATTGCCTTTATTCTACTAGGATAAGACCTCTAGCTCCAGGAAGATCAATCTGAATCTCTTGCTAAATAGACTAGAGAATAACTAGGCTTGAAGCATAGGTCAAAGGTTGCTCAGGATTCATGATGCAAACGGGGGAGATGCAAAAGTTACTATTGGCAAGAGGTAGAAAGAGGCTAACTCTACAAACTAAAACAAAAAGGCTAAGTGCGAGAATGCAGAAAAAATGACTAAGTATAAAACTGCTAAAAAACTCACTAAATATAAAAATGTAGAAAAATGACCAAGTGTAAATTGCTAAAAAATGGCTAACTCTGGGACTACACTTAGGGTTGACTATGCTCACTACACTATGAGTTGACTATGCTCTCTTAAGCACTCAGAATTTGGCTAAGTGTTTGATGTAATCTCTGGTGGTTATCAAGCAGGGTTCCAGGTGAATCAATGATAGGGACTAATCTACACGAGGGTGCAAAGTGCATGTAAGGTAATAACCAAGGGAGGCCAAAGAAGGAAATGGCAAAGGCCCATTTTCTAGCACCAGAAAACTATAGCGGAAAAAAATGTCAAAGGCTAGAATGGTACACTAAGAGGTCTATGGTCATACAACCTTAACCTTGCATCCATGTGAGGGCTTATTGGAAAATGAAGGCAAGGTTCCTAGAACAGTCTTATCAATTGAACTGGAAATTATGGGATGTTACAATGAACAAATGTGAGGGGTTTACTAGATGTTTGCAACATCCATGGTGTCTATGAGGGTGAGCATAGTCAAGGTTTTTGATGCAAAACGATGGTGCAAATATGTGCAAAAATAGTGAAAAATATGAGTAGGATGCTAAAGTGCAAGAGAAAATGTTAAAAATGTATAAGATGTGAGCGAGAGAGAAAGTAGCACCACCCCAAATGGGGGAGGGGGAAGCATAGTTAACTGCAAAGAAAAGGTGAGAAGGTACGTAGTGCATAGATGGGCGTAATAGGTAGCATAGTCATAGTCTCAGGGTGTCTAGGCTACAAAAACTGATGTCCTCCATAAAGTTTGAGCCTGCTAGGTTAGCTACTATGATATCCTACAAGCTATGGGAGGCTGCAGTGAACAATAGTGTTGTGGTGGTGTGCAAAAGTGTCAAGTTATGTCCCAAAGTTCACCAAAATGCCAACTGCACTTGGATGCCAAAAGCCAAGAATGCCAATGCTCAAATCTGCCAATTGAATGCAAGATTTGCCAATTGAATGCTTCAAATGCCAACTGAATGCTTTAAATGCCAACCCCTAGAATGTGGAATGTTGGGATATTTATAGGGCTAGGGTTAGTCCAAATTGTGCATTAGGCACCATCTGGCAAAGGGGTCGCTAGGAAAATGCTAACCCCAACTATGCTTCCATTGAAGCAAATGGTGTTTTGCAAGTGTGAGACTGCTAGACTATGACTATGCTACCAAGACTGCATGTGTGAGTGAAAAAAACTGCCAAGTACTTGAAAACAATGCAAAAGTGCAGTTTTGGAGACTATGTTCTGGGACTATGTTGTCCACTCTCTCAAGTGGTGTTGAGTGTAGGTACAGTTTGGGGGCAAATTGAGGATGCAAAAGAAGTGCAAATTGCTAATCTTGCTTGCTAAAGGAATGTTGGAGCTATGATGGAGACTGGTGCTGAGTTCTCAAGGCTTTTGGCAATAGTTCTAGATGACTATGTTGACTATGCTCTAGAGCATAGTCCAATAGTTAGATAAAGTTTGCCAAAAGTTGAGGTCCAGCATAGACTACATTGACTATGCTCTAGAGCATAGTCCCAGTAGGGAAAGCGTAGCCTTAACACTTCAAAAAATCTAGCAAAAATTGATGTCTTTGGGTAGCCTATGCTAACTATGCTCTGGAGTGTTGTAGGAAGCATAGCCTTAGAAGTTAGAATATCTACCACACTATTTCTTCCATCCCAAGCCAGCCTGATAGCCTTTATCTTAACACTTTGGCAAATTTGCAAAACTAGCCATTTTTATGTCAACTATGTTGACTATGCTTAGAGCCTAGTCATGATAGGGAGAGTGTAGTTAGGACACTTAGAAAAATCTTATAAGTATGGGTTGTTTGTGTCAACTATGTTGACTACACTCTGGAGTGTAGTCCTAGTAGTGGGAAGTGTAGTCTGAACACTTAGAAAAAATTTACCAAGTTTTGACACTTAGAAAAATTTGGAGCTGAGACCCAAGAGCCCAAATTTGGTGGTGTTTTAGTCCCTTTCATTAAAGAAACTTTTAATAAATTGGTGACCTTGGTAGTTTCCAAAATTGAAAAGGATTCAAAAGGTTTGTACATCACTTAGAAAAATAAAATAGCTACAAGCACTAGTTATGGGACTAGAAAGACATGTTACCCATGCCTAAAGGTCCCCTCTAACTAAGGCCCTCTTTCACTTCCTACTTCTCTTTTCTCCTATTTGTGGAATGGTGGTTATTTTGTGGGAGCACTCCTGTGTCTTGATGGGGTGGATCAGTCTTAGAGTGGTGATGCAAAGTCACTGAATGAGGTTGGTTTTGGTTCAGACTAAGGATGGATCTTCTCATGTCATTTTAAATAGCAACTCCACAAGGGACTTCTTATGACCTCAATTTAGGATTCCATCTCACCTTCTTAGTCATCCATCTATGCTACCATAACTTATCTCATTATTGGTTTTTATGTTATACTTGATGTCTTAGTTTGCTATGTTGGAATTCTTAGATATATTCTTTCTAGTTGGTTCTTAACTTTTCATGAACATTAATTGACTGTGGGGCCCATGGACTCCTTAGTGGGGGTTATGCAAGAATAAAAAGGGCATGTGCCCACTATGGGGAGGACCCACTTGCATATCTCTTGGTTTGGTTAGTTAAGTCCCTTACCTTAGACATTGCTACAATTTGATCTTTTGCATATTCCATTGTGTATTCCACTCCATGCACCTTAAAATCTTATAATATTCATTCTCTAGACTATTTTATCAATCTTCTAAATTTTTTAAACTCTAATATCCTCTTCTAATATTCTCATCATGTTCATGGCTTTTTGGGCTTCCATTTGATCCCAATTTCATTCAAAAGCTCCTTGTATTTTGAAAGTTTGATGAAAGTCAACACAAGTCAACAATGATCAATAATTGTGTTAACTAGGCCTAGTCAATGTAGCTTAGTACTTCTCCAACAAGAATCGAGCTAAGTCATGATGCTCCCTAGCATGACTGAAGTTTGAGGACCTCACAGATAGCTTCAAGCAGAGTCGAACTCAACAAGAAATGGTTCTTTGGGATCTGCAGAAGACCAAGGCGACATCTGGCATCAAACATGGCAAATTTGGAGCTCAAGATGCTTGGTTTTCACTGAGTATGCAGTATGCAACGTGCACGCCCAGTGTACACGCCCGACGTGTATGCCAAGCATGCACACCTAGCGTATACGCCCAACATGCACACCTCACATGTATGCTCAGCACGTACGACTGACGTGTGACTCCAAAGACTGCATGAAACAGACACTCTGGAGTAATATTTCGTGCAAGGTGTCAACTCACAGGGACACAACAATTGTCAGGCGTCATCATGGGCTCTAGAAAATCAAATTTTGGCCTCGAGATCATGCACTTTGAAGTTCATATGCTGAGCATGTACATCTTGCACGCCCAGCGTATATGCCTAGTATGTACAGCGTGTACGCCCAGTGTGTACAATGCATATGCCAAGCGTATACGCCCAGTGTGTACAATGTGTACGCCCAGTGTGTAGCACAACGTATACCAATCAAAGCTCTCTAGAACCATGTCAAATCAAGTCCAACTGAGCTAAACATCCACAGGTAGCATTCTCGTGACATCCGAATTCAAATCCGAGGGCCGAATTTGATGCTTCCTGTTGTAGTAGTAGTTTGTAAAAATGACTTCTTTTGTTTTAGTTAAGTCTGTATGCCAAGTTCACATGCCGAATGTGTACACGCTGGAGTACAACAGTATATGCTAGCGTGCAGTAATATACGTTGGCATGCAGCACGCTGTACACTTGTAAAATTTCATTCTTTCGCACTTGGTCAATGCGCCACATGTCACCCGACTTGAGAGTCCAGCATCCCACAACCAATCATCCCTTCTCAAATCTGAGTCTAACTTCTAAACTTGTATAAAAACCCCGATTTTTGACTAGATCGAGGTTCAAAAAATTGAAAAATTCGAGCAAAAATTTGGGGCAATACACGCAAAGAGAACATCCAAAACGTTGCATCCTAAGGCTGGACTTCCACCCTGCACGCTGAGTATATAGCCTTCACGCTGTGCTTGCAGCCGAATCTAGCAAACAATCATCCCCCTGCATCCACCAGAGCCTTTCGTATGCCTTGTGTCAGATTCACAACTACGTTAGACCGGTGCATTGTAACTTTCCTTTTTGAAATAATATTACCACATTTATTTTGCTAAGATCTGTCACAGTTTTTTGTTCGTTCTTGTTTACTACTGTTACATTTCTGTATGTTTACGCTCTAGTTTACATTTATTACACCGTTTTCATATAACCCAGCGTATTGCATATTGACATATGTTCGAGGGAATCCTTGTCTAATCCGAGTGCGGACCACCCAAGGTACTCTACCTTCGTTAGTTTCAGCTCGCCCTCAGGTGAAGGTAGGGTCTTTTGTGCTTGTCTGGTGATCTCTTAGTCTCTGTTCCATTCTAGCCAGAGACCGACGAATTCAGACAGTGTAGAAAATGGTGCTAGAAGGAGGGCCTGAAACTGTTTAAACTTACTTTGATCTCATACACACACCCTCACACTTCAGATCCGTACCCTGGTTTTCCCAGACTCACATTGCGCCAATACTAAACCCGGTTCTGACCTTCCCAGATCTGTACCCTGTTCTGCAGCATTCTCAGCGTCTACACGCTGCATGCCCCACTCTGCACGCTGTAGACTTTGTCTACACGCTGCCGCCAACCTACACGCTGGAGACTTTGTCTGCACGCTACCACCACACTGCACGTTGTAGAATTTGTCTACATGTTGCCGCCAACCTGCACACTGTAGACTTTTTCTGCAAGCTGCCACCAATCTGCATGTTGTAGACTTTGTCTACATGCTGCCACCAACTTGCATGCTATAGACTTTGTCTACACACTGCCCAGCCCACTTGCACGCTGTACGCTGTAGACCCTATCTACACGCTATCGAGCCCACTTGCACATTGTACGTTGTAGACCCTGTCTACATGTCGCCCAGCCCACTTGCACGCTGTATGTTGTAGACCCTATCTACACGCTGCCTAGCCCACTTGCACGCTATACGTTGTCTCCATACGTTGGTCGTTGAAGCCTATATGTTGAGATCCAGTTTATACGCTGTACGCTGCGAACGTAGGTATACGCTGATAAGTATACCCATTTCACATCCCTTCCACTGTGTTATATTCACAACCGTTTCATCATGAACACTACGAATCCCAACGCTTCAACCAAGCCCATCACAGATATCGTAGGCCCCATGGCCATTCAACAAC
>MNCI01013302.1:116633-129961 GCA_015680685.1 Gnetum montanum
AAGGAAAGAGGGGATTTGCGTACGTATGGGGGCTCAGGGCATGGAACAAAGGTTCCAGAGTATGGAACGAATGTTCCGACTGGGCCGCAAATTCGTCCTCTTCCACCTCCCCATGCTGGGGCTCCAGCACCGCTTGTGAAGCCTAGCCTCTTGCCATGACCAACTGCGTAATAAGTTTGTGTTGGTGTTCAGTCAAGGGGATTATGTCATAAGCTGTTGGCTTAAAATTATAGCCCCCTCGGTGGAGAACCTCGAAGTTCCGTTTCGCTTCAAGCTCGGCTTGGCTGAGAGCTAGCCTCGCCTGGATCTTAGCGCATATGAAATTGTATTCTTCAGGGGTTATAACCGTGAAAATAGGCTCTTTTCCCTGAAGCCGTAATGAACGGCGCAATGGTCCCTGCGATTCTGTTGCAGCCGGAGCTGGTTGGGTGACAACAGGGTTCACGGATGCGGCACCTAGATCAGTAAGGACCATGGCAGTTGTGGTTGTGTACAAAGAATCCATTGGACAATAAGATTAATGATAAGTGATAGCCGGCTCTAAGGAATAGTTGGCAACAAAAGCTCAAAATAGGCTTTCTACCCTGTAGGATTTCAAAGAAATCGTCCTTGCGACCGATCTATACCACGCGATTGACCGTAGACTTCCCTAGAAGTCTTACGTCTATGGTTTAGGGTATGGATCACTATCAGGGTTACCCGAAATATTCAGATCGGAGCCTGAAGGCCCTCCTTCTAGTGCCAGAAAACTGTAACGACAGAAAACATCGGTAGCTGGAAATACTGATCGAGGTTCCGTGTATACAGTTTTAACCATAAATCTGCACGAGGGCTATGCTGGAAAAAGTGAATCCACGGCGCCCTGAACGGTCTTGTCGATCAGACAGGGACTTACAGGTCAGTAAAACGATGAAGATTACGAATCTTTGCGTGCTGCGATTTGATTCGGGGGGTCGTGAAATGGGAGGAAAACAACGTGGATGGACCGCTACAATGATAACGTCAAACACGCCGAAGAGATGCTAATCAGGAGAGAAACGCGTGATTTTCAAAAATCTATGCTTCGATTTTTGAAAGAATGTATGATTTATATGTCATGTTACAATGGGAGAGACCCTCAATAACTTGATGCAAAAAATGAGCACAAAGCAACAAGGAAACTGTCCAGACAGAAGTCCGATCTACCTCATAGGCCAATGCTGTGATGCAAGGATGGTCAAGCTCTGAAGTCTGCCGATCAACTATTTCTGACCGGTAGAGTCTGCAAACTGGGCGAGACGATCTCACAATCCCTATTCTGCTTCTTTGCTTCGAGTAGGTTCTGCTCAAGGCAGCGATCGCTAAAGGAGAAAGGTTGTATCTTCCCCGAAGGAATGATTTCTCCTATTGCTAAGGCTCAAGCGCACTGTGCTATGTTCTTGCTGAAGGATGGTGCTGTCGGTAGTTGCCAAAAGGTTGCTCTAATGGGTGAAACACATCCACCCAGGCCATGCAGACACAACACAATTCTTCTATGCAACCCATTCATCTACAAAACGACGGCATAACTCCATGCTAACACACCTGTAGGAGAAAGCCTAACTACTTATGTGTGAAAAGGCCATCCTTACTCATTTGAGTCTTCCCTGAACCTGTTTCTTCCTATACCATCCTATCTTCCATTGCCTCCATCTTTGCTCTTCTCTATTGGCAGGGTGACACTTGAGTAACCATTGATGAACGCTGTTGGTGCTTTACCTATCCGGTGTTTCGTATTCTTTGTCAACGTCTTTCGGGCAAACCCTCTAACCGTCAACAAAGAGGGGCCATTGAAACACTGTGAAAATTGTGAGTCGGCTTCAGGTGAAGATGCGTGATTTAGGTAAAAGTACATGATAGAATTCTAGAAGGGAGAACAAGGCAAGGCAAGGCAAGGAGGCACGCAACATCAAGACTTCGGTTTTCTTTTGCAGATTCCCTATCTTACTATGTTTTCCATCTTTACGCTATAGCATGCAACATAGCGTAACGACGCTTTGCGTAACATAGTTTGATATTAGAAGACGGTTCACTTCAGCAGATTTGGCGAAGCCTAAGGCCTAAGCAGCGTAATATGCGATCTCTCGTGTATTTCGCTAAGTCTTTTGTCCAAGGGCAGATTTACGCTCTGTTACGCAAGGCAGCGTAATGAGCTTTGAAAGCGTCAAAGAGAATCCAAAGGAAGTGCAACAGATCAAATTTTTTCTCTTTCTTGCAGATTGGGGCACCTTACGCTCGTTACACGACGCAGCGTATGTCAACGTAATCCATCGCCAAGATAATCATTGTTTACGCGTCACTACGCTTGGCAGCGTAAACAAGCATAAGGCAACGAGAGTCCATTATAGTTGTACTTTATTACGCTCTTTTACGCGACGCAATGCATACGAGCGTAATGTAGTCCAGAATCAATTAAGACATGCCCGATCCACACTTGTTATTCATACACACAATACGCAGATGCACGTATTATGCATAGTCACGAATTTTAGCACAAGGACGATCAAGTCAACGATCTTCCGAAGAGTTTGAAACAAGTGTCATCACAGCTATTCCTTCTCCACATGCCGTCAAACTTATAAATACCTCAGTTGGCAAAAGAGACAAAAGGACGGAAGGATGGAAGGACAGGGGATACACAGAGAAACAGAGAAAGAGAGCAGCATTTTCTTTTGACAATTGGCAGCACTATCCTTTAACAGAGACAGGAAACATTGTGCAAAAACATTGGCGGCAGGAGCGATTACCCTTTTGGTGAAAACACAACTTTCTCCATCGGTGATCGCTGACAGTCCTGAGCAAAGACTACCCAAGAAAAAAGGAGCAGATCAGAGATCGAGAGATCATCTGGTGTGGCTTGTGAGTTCTATTGATCAGAAATAGTTGATCGATAGACGTTAGAACTTGACCTTCCTTACATCCCATCTCCAGCCTACAAGGTAGATCGGACTTCATTCTGTACTTTTGCTTCGACAGTTTTCTTGTTACTTTGTGTTTGTTTCATACAAAACAATCGGGGTCTCCCGAGTGTAACTTGAATATACAAAATACTCATTTTTCCGGGTCAAACCATAGATCTTGTAATCACGCATTTCTTTTGTGTCTGATTCCTTTTACCGCGTTAATGTTATCATTATTGTAATCCATCTACATTGTTTTTCTCTCATTTCGCGACTCGTTGAATCAAATCGTTCCACGAAATATTCATAATCTCCATCGGTTTACTGATTTAGTAAGTCCCTGTCTGATCGACAAGACCATTCAGGGCACTGCGGATTCATTTTCTCTAGCACAGCCCTCGCTCGGATCCGTAGTTAAGACTGTGTACACGGATTTTGTTTGGTATTCCAGCTGCCGACATTTTCCATCGTTATACCTGGAAGACCTTTTACACCAGTTTGTGACTAGGTTAAATATAATCTAAAACTTGAAGTTACATTAGACAACCTAATATAGGTGAAACAAGCACCCCTTGAGCCTGTACAGAAATTCGTTCAGAGATGGAGTGCTGCATTGAATGAACTCCATGAAAAAATACCTAAGACTTACTTGCTCACGATCTTAAAGGGAGTGGTAAATGATTTCATCAAATCTAAGTTGTACTACCTAAATGCACGCACTCTAAACCAAGCCTTTGTCCAGATAAAGAACATAGAAGAGGTAGCACAAAACAGTCATGACCCCGCCTACATAGCCTTTAAAAATCAACATACTAAAAAAGATAAGGAAAGGGCTAAACCAACAGTGGCAGCATTAGCAGAAACTCAAAGAACAACTACCTAGCAACAAGGTAAACCACCTACCGCCCCCACCGGCTACACTAAACTTCCCCCTAATGCTACACCTAGGCCATCCACATCCCAAGATGCTACACTAGGCCAAGCACAAAATTTTAAGAGGAGAGACCCCTCTCAGTACACACCACTGCCCATGAAACCTTCGCAACTATTCGACCAACTACTGAAGGCTGGGTTGATGAAGCATAAGCAGTTGTCCCCCGCAGCAATTCAGAGACATGATTGATTTTGCCAATTGGTCAACAACTCAGGCTTGGCAACCCTGGACGAGCCCCCAGTTCCAAGAGGCTTCAAGGTAGACCATTTCTGTGAGTACCATCAATGAAATGGACATGGCACAGACTATTGCTTCACTTTGAAGCAAGATATTCAACGAATGATTGATGTAGGCGAGATCACATTTGACGAGGCTAACCTAGTCAAACCGCAAAACCGGTCCATGGGTATATATAAAGATCCCCTAAACACCAAAGAAGCACCCTACACGATCCACACTATTTACGCAGACAATAGCAGTGAAACGCCTAGGAAGCCTTTCGTGGTTCATGTTCCCTCCACCCCACTAACATCGTTACAAACTACATATCCCTCATGCGGTCCTCCTACCTTAGGCAAACCTTTTGTCATTCGAGTGCCTCCCACTGTGGTGACAATGCAAGTGTCGCCCCAAACTAAACCTTTTGTCGTTAAGGTGTCTCCTACTGATACAACTGCTGGCATGACACCGTCGAACCAGCTTATCCCCTTTGTGGTCCGAGTGCCACCAGCGGTTGCTATGGTAGAGGCAACAACGACGACCTGCCCCATCCCATTTATCATTCAAGTCCCGAAACAACCCCGCATTCCAACTGCACATGCTCCCATGTAACCCACACGAGAACGCTTGGTAGACAGGCTTACGAGGGAACGTTTAGAGAAGGAACGTTCAACAAAGGAACAATGACTAGCACTAGGGCCTCCGAAGCCAACCCCATTAAGCGCAGTGCCTATGACTCCCACCAACAATGAACCAAACACGTGCCGAAAAAGGGAAGAACCAAGAGCACAACCCATGTCAACACCAACAGTCACCGAAAGCAACACAAAAGCCACACCACGTGAGATATGGCTATTAGGTCCAATGGATCAAGTAGCTTTGGACAAGAATGCACCTAATGGAAAAGACTTAGCTAACGCCCTGACGTAGGTCACCTAGGCCCTTAAACAAAAGAACACGTCATTAAGCTTATATGACCTTGTCTTGACCTCATCAGTTCATCGTGAAGCCCTGGTACAAATGTTGACGTCGATCCCTGTTAGCGAGAACCTACCCACGGATGAGCCCTCTATACATGCAGTCATGTCTAAACACCAAGAATCCAAACCCAAATCATTAAACTTCCACCCAGAAAACATTAAAATAAACAAGAGAATAGGAGACGTCACTAACGAACCCATGTTCATAACCATACAAGTCAATCAATTCAAGATACATCAGGTACATGTAGACGATGGAGCGGCCACAAATGTGGTACCTTACCCTGTTATCGAATAGTTGGGCATTATAGACTTAATCAAGCCAATGGCTACAACCTATCTGAAGTCTTTTAATGGGTCACGAGTAGTGGTCAATGGTACATTGACCTTGGACTTCATAGCGGGGGATCGGTTCCCCACCTCTGCTGACTTTTTGGTTATCAATGAGATGCCTGGCTTCAACTTAATCTTGGGGCGACCTTGGTTAGCCCAATTAAAAGCGGTGTCTTCCCCCATCCATCAGGAAATTCACATACCATATGAAGGGGGTGAGATCATTATCCATGGAGATACCGCTACTTCCACCATCTCATCTCACACGGAAGCAAACCTAGGCTTCGAAGTTAAATTCGAAGAGCCCGAACTACGCGACCCACAATGCGAACATAAACTCGAAAAACCTGTGACGAACAAAACAAACAACACCTGAAAGGATGACCAGCACATTGAGGGTGATTCCTCAGAAACCACAGAAACAACATCTAAAATAGAAGCGTCTGAAAGTATTGACTCAAAACTCGCTCCATTAGAAGTCTCCTGGTCAGAGTTACCTTTCAATGTAATCAGCAAAGGAGATGCCGGATATCGAATTGTCCCTGTTAAACACCACACTACCATGAAAACAAAAAAGATAAAAAAGATGCTAAACAATTAGTAAACATGAGAGATAGTCCGAAATGATGTTAAACTACCACATGTCCACAATGATATAAAACTAGCCACGGTCAGAAATGGCTGGTCTACCAAGAAACCAACCAATATCATTTGAAATTTCCCTCGTCTGCATGCGGCCCGAGATGGCCTTAAACTAGAACATCAAGATTATAGTCCGTCATGACTTTAAACTGACACACAAGTATGCATGGCTCGGAATGGCCCTAAACTAGAGCACTTTCTTACGTTTTCCTTCTCTCAATTCAGGTTCAGCCTCTGAAGTTGGACAATTATATCAGTTAACTGATTCCATTCATCAATTCATGTACAACCCAAGGAAAAACATTCAGTTTACGACTCATGTAAAAATATGAGCCATGATAATATCAAAATGAAAACTAAACATTAGGGTTGGGAGGGTTGTCCCCTTCAGACTCTCTAGAACCATGGGTCCCCGCTCCGCTGGGGCCACCTTCTTGAACATCGTCATCGCCCTAACCCTATGAAAAGGTAAAAGAAAACAATCAACACAAAAAGAAAAGAGAAAAATCCCAAATGTTATTGAACGAACAAAATTCACAAGAATAAACTGCTTACCGTAGGAGGCCCCCCTAAATCGAATTCCAACCGACGGAGAATTTCTTCCTCGGAGACACTAGCCCAGTCAGTCCCATCGAGGCCTAGATCGATGTTTGCTAAGGCCTTCCCTTTGTCAACTGCCAACCATGTGGGATGTTTCAAGGGAAATTCACCCACAGAGACCTCCCCAGAAGCAGTCATAATTATCCTCTTGGGCGATTCCATCTCAACAATGGTATTCTTAGCAAACGTATCAAATGCAGAGCGTAGACCCAGACCCTCTACGAACATCTCAAGCTGATGATTCTCTATAGATACCTCTTTTAGTGATTTCTGATAATGATACTTATGGGTCTTTTCATCTTGACCCCACTTCCACACCTTAGAAGCGAAAGCCTTCCAATCCTGACACTTGAGGTTCAGTAAATCTATTTGGGCCTTACGCTTTGCTAGCTCTCGAGTCAGTGATACATGGCGATTCAGCAAGTTCCAATATCTGGTATAAGTGATCTCAAAAGTTCACCAAGAACAATCACCTGTTAATCTGGCCGAGGCAAACTCATAACGAGATTTGAGATCATCATGTTCGACCGATAACTCGAAAACCTCTCTTTCCCTTACCTCGATCTGCAACCATAGCTGTTCAATAGAGCGCCTACAGGTCCAAAGTGATTTGGTGTTATGCATAAGACATTTTGCCACCTCATCATAGACTTGTCTTGGTACTTGTTCAACTTCTGGCGGTAGCGTAGGCAAGTTGTCAATACAAATAGCCTCAGATGGATCCCACTTTAGTTTAGCCCCTACCCACACGAAAAGAACAGGCACTAGACCTTAGATGGCAAAAAAGAATGTGAAAATCGAAGGAAGAAAAATGCTTGAGACGTCTGTACCTATTTCAGGGTGAGCTTGTTGAATGCGTTCGACCACCTCGTCGACGATACTGGTGAAAAAATCCATTTTGCTTGGCATTTTGGTCCAAGTAAACAGTTCATGAGTGCGAGATGGATTGGATTCAGTGGTTGTTTCAGGGGGAACCTCTATCATAGGCACTTCTAACCGCATGGTAGGAACCATCCTAGTTTCAATATCTTCGTCTGGAAGTGATAAAAAATAAAAAATTAAAACACCAAATAATGGAAACAATGATTCACAGGGCAACATAATAAAATAAAAAAATACCGGATTCTTTGTTTCCTTCCCGGTTCGGAGGGTCGCCAAGGTCTACTCTTCCTCTGAAAAAGCCATCAAACATTTCATCAACACCATCTTGTTCATCGACCAGTTTTGTTTCCATGGTGTCTTGCACCAGTTCTTTGATCACTCCCACTCAATCTTTGCCAACCTCTTCCTCCTCAATTAAATCCATTGGAACTTCCTCCTCCTCGATTATCATTTCTAGCTCCTGCCTTCTCACTTTTGGAGTCAGCTCTGAAGGCATTCATAGATCCAACATTAGTTTCATGTAAATGGTCAAAAAGAAAAAAATGAATAAGAAGAAAATAACGATAATGGCAATAAAACAAGTGCATCAAGCTTACTTACCTCGGGCAGGCATTTTAAATCATATACGCTAGCGCTTCTGAACCTTCGATTTGGCTTTCCCGATGGTCTCCTTGATCACCCAATCAACCCTCCTAGTAGTGTAGGGCACGTTGTCTAGTTCCAACCCCACGCTATCACATGTATGGATTGAACCACCAGATGACCCCTCTGTTGTGATGGAAACTAATTCATCGATCCCCTCGGGTGCATCTTGAGACTCAACTACCTCGAATAAATGGTTAATCCATGGGCGAGATAATTGAGTACTATCCTGCAAAACATATTTGTTATATGCACAAACCATCAAAAATTCGGCTAGGCAACATAGATAACCAGCGAAGAATGCGAAAGTAAAATGGGACTGTGCCTCAACGTTTGAATGCAACCGCACTATCTCCCCATGGAAACCCGACAGCAAAAATTGAACCCAATTATAATGCATCCCGGCCTCTAAAATGGTCTGCATGATGCGCACAACTTCCACCCCAAGACTCTTCACTTGATACAAGGATTTAGGAAACACCCGTGCCCTAAACAGGGGATACAATTCATTGACTTCCACCACCTTTGATGTTCCCTGCATTAGGAACCCCTTAGAGCCCTTGAGAACGCCCAACCAATCTTCTAGTTCATGCACCACATGGAGCTCCTTCTACGCCCTGTCCAAAACCACGCTCACACCATCTACCAAGACACTGAAGAGGTCTGAAAAGAACTCGGTTGATAGATGAAAAACTATTTTGACACCCTTGATACGGGTGCTGTAGTAAGTGACAGAGTTGTCGAACGAATCAACAATTCCAATCATTTCAGTTACAGAGACATCAGGGCTTGGGGTTGTGAATAGCTCCATGAGGCCGACATCATTCAAAAAATGGAAAATAGGCAATGGGCCTTTGGTACGTAACCACACCTTGCTAACTTTCCCAAATTTCATGGACAGGGTGCTCTTAGTCCACCCTGTCATGATAGTGTCTCCGCCAGGGGAGACGTTAACTATAAGCACAATGTAAAACCATAGCACTAGTATAACCAACATTGTAGCCAAACAAACAAACTAAGGAGTCAGAGAAATATCATCACTTACCTTCAGTCGTGGGATTCATATTGCTAGGACCCAAATCAGTATCACGGGGGAAAACCGGTCCATTATGTGACCAATCCCCATGCAGCCCCCCCTGAGCCGCGCATTGCGCAAACGCCCTGGAATACTACTTATGAAAATGAACGATGTCACCCTTAGTCTAAGCTAATACAGCTCCACGGAGAGTGGGACCTACCATGAAGGTCTCTAAAGCAGTGTGAGCCAGTGCAAGTCCATCGTCACCTAGGCATATTCCATCTTTGTCAACTTGGGGCCTACAAAAGGACGGTCGTCAGAATAGGGGCAAATACTAAACAGCAGAATAGAAACGACAAATTAAACAACCTTACCTCTCCACCCTGTACATCGTGCCCAGAGGATTCTAAAATAATGTATGTGCACGAGTGGCCAAAAAGAAGGTGCTATTGAGATAGTAAGGGCCACGTGGCAATAAGTCCCATACATGCGATAACGTACGGGTAGATCTGGGCCCTCCAGAGGGACCGTCCTCAATCGCAAGAGGTCCCTCGTCAATGTCCACCATGAAAGCCATAACGCCACTTGAAGATCCTAGGAACATTATCTCAAGCACGCTTCGCACAAATTTTTCACTTAGATGGGACCATATTACTACTATGAATCTGTCTAAAATGAAGGCAAGGAACTCACAGGCCCCTTCCTTGAACCATACCCCATTGTTATCAATAGTCATATCAGGGGCAGGTTCGTCGGAATCAATGGGCCCGAACTAGGCCAGAACCCCAACCATCTCAACCACTAAGAGGAAAGGCTTAGGATCCCTGCAAATACCCAGAATGCCATGGTAAATTAGTTATACATGAAAATGAAATAATGAAACGAAGTTCCACATTTGGGGCCAATACTTCGAAAAAAGTTGCAAACTATTTACGCTCAGCATGTAGACCCTGCATGTTGAAAAACTGTTTACGCTCAGTGTGCAGACCCTGCACGCTGAAAAACTATTTACGCTCAGCGTGCAGACCCTGCACGCTAGAAAACTGTTTACGCTTAGCGTGCAGACCCTGCATGCTGAAAAACTGTTTACGCTTAGCATGTAGACCCTACACGCTACGAAAACTGTTTACGCTCAGTGTTGTCCCTATACGCTGAAACGTACAACCAGAGACCTTGCGCAAATCCCGTACGCCTAGATAGAAAATATGAAAGAAAGCAATTAACCGAGGCAAGATTAGAGCCTACCTGCACATTGATCCAGGCCACGATAGAATCCTAGGCCTAGGCAAACACTGAAGCATGGCCTCACTTTTCTCCGCAAAGGTCAAGCTGGGCTCCTTCCTCCCCTAGCCTTCTACTTCCTTTCCCTTACCCATCGCTTCACGCCGAGCTGAACCCTGCACGCTGGGGCTTGGTCCTATACGCTGAGCTGAACCCTGCACGCTGGGGTTTGGTCCTATACGCTGAAATAAATCCTGCACGCTGGGGTTTGGTCCTATACATTGAGCTGAACCCCGCATGCTGGGGTTTGGTGCTATACGCCGCGATAATTTTTGCACGCTGGGGTTTTAGCCCTGCACACTCGGGTTTTGTCTTGTATGTTGCGCTGAACCCTACACACCAAAGATGACTATTCCTTCACGCTAACTCCATGGTTCCAAGGTTCTTGCTAAAATTGTTGCCTGAAGTCCACATTCACACTGAAACTGTCACCTGAAATGTACGTTCATGCTGTGACTTGGGTTTACGCTCACGCTACGATTTGGCTCAGGTTCACGCTACCTTTGTTGACTAATGGGTTCACGCTCATGCCTTGCATTATATATACCGCCACGTTGACCCTGCCACCGCCATCGCCACCTTGAATATTTTATTCAATTTAATCAAAATTAAGCAAAGTACAAAGTACGGGCAAATGCAAAACAAAAATAATGAGATAACGAATACTACCACATACCATATTTCCTTGCAAAGCAATTCCAGTTGCCCGCACTGAACATTTTGGCGCAAACTCCTTAGTACAGATCATACATTAACTAGACATCATCAACGAATGGTTAAACAGCCCGGTAAGGCCTTAAACTACCACATATGGCCCAGTAAGGCCTTAAACTGCCACATTCGGCCCGGTAAGGCCTTAAATTACTGTGAAACTACCACCGCATATGTACACATGATTTACATTACCTAGAAATGTGTAACAACCCCTACTAGCTTACTCTCCCCTCTATTTATTGGTAGGAGCAAGCCTGATGGATTACCAGCATCTATTCACACCATTGACCATCGATGGACCATACGGAAAGATCACAAGAGAAATCAACATAAATTCTATCAACTTAGGTCCATCAACAGACGACACATTTGTAGCCTCAATGCAACAAAAATTAGATAGCTATGAAGGTATGACAAAATCCTTGGACATAGAAGCTGATAGCATCACTGAAGACTCTTTAACTAAAACCCCCATAGCTATGCCTGATGGTGAAGTTAAGGTATTAAAATTGAGCACACTATTGCAACCTCAACTGGCCAAAGACATAGAATACGTGCTTCGAGACAACATAAGAGCATTTGCTTGGTCTTAAACTGACATGCCTGGGTTAGATCCCTGAATCATACAGCACAATATTATACTCAATCCAAAATTAAGGCCAGTGAAACAAAAAACATGAAATGTTAAGCCTGAGGTAGCATTGGCAGTTCGCAATGAGATCACCAAAATTTATCAGGCTGGGTTCATACGGGCTGTCGACTATGCTGACTAGGTATCCAACATGGTCATTGTCCCAAAGAAGAACGGAAGCATCTGCCTCTGCATTGACTTCCAGGATCTCAATGTTGCAACCATAAAGGATGAATTCCCCCTACCTAGCATTGATCAACTAGTTGATTCGACCACTAGACATGCCTTGTTATCTTTCATGGATGGCTTTTCAGGATATAACCAGATACGCATTAACCTGGAACATCAGCTCAGGACCACCTTTATGACACCATGGGGTACTTTTTGTTATACGATGATGTCATTCAGTCTCAAGAACGCCGGGGCCACATATCAAAGGGCAATGACATTTATTTTCAGTGATTACATACTTCATTCGCTCAATGATTATGTAGATGACATTGCAATTAAATCAAAACGCCATAGCAACACATCCAAGACTTAGATTTGGTCCTAAAACGTTGCTTAAAATATGAACTTAGGCTCAATCCAAAGAAATGTGTGTTCGGGGTAAAAACGGGCAAGATGCTAGGTTTTGTAGTGTCAGAAACAGGAATACGAGTAGATCCAGATAAGGTTAAAGCTGTCATCAATCTAAAACCACCAAGAAACCTTACGGAACTTTGGGGTCTACAAGGTAGATTACAATTCATTAGGCGTTTCATAGAAAAACTAACGGACAAGTTGAAACCTATGAACCATTTTCTACGAAAGAATGTCCATTTTGAATAGACTCCACAATGCCAGGAAGCATTTGATAACATTAAAACGACACTTGTTCAACTACCAACAATGTACCCTCCATAGAACAATAAACCCTTCTATATCTACCTTGCCACGTCGGATTCATCGATCGCGTCTATGCTTTGTCAGAAACGAGAAGATGGAACTGAAGTCCCTGTGTACTATTTAAGCCATGCATTAGTGGCCCACGAAAAGAAGTACAATGAGGTGGAGAGGTCATGTTTAGCCCTTTTCTTTTCCCTAAAGAAATGGCGACATTACCTCTTCCATAACCAAGTCAACATAATCTGCAAAGATAATGTGCTCAGAGCCATCACCGGTAACATTTACGAGTCAAGCATAATAGCGTATTGGAAAGCCATGATAGCTGAATTTGACCTACATTACATATCGCAGTCATCAGTCAAGGGTCAAGCCATAGCGAACCAACTGACTACATCACCAACACATGATCAAGCAACAATAGAGCCAGAGTTTCCAAACGAAAACATGAGCACGATAGACATAGTTCTCGATGATTACGAAGCCATTTTGAACTTTGATGGAGCATCCACCTCTCGAGGGGGAAGTGCTGCCACTGTCATCACCTATCCCTCTGGGGAGATTCGACCCTTTGCTTACCACTTCAACTTTCACTATACCAACAACATAGCAGAGTATGAGAGTCTCCTTAGGGGCCTTATGGCAGCGT
>MNCI01013302.1:130025-196595 GCA_015680685.1 Gnetum montanum
AAATGTGCAACATGTTTCCAGAAACAATAACACCATCGCAGATGCACTCGCCACGTTAGCTCTAAACATATCGCCCAACATGTTCCACATGTTGCCTAGCTCCATAATCAGTTGTGCTAAACCCATAACTGATACTCCTGATGAATTACCGATTACCTCCATTAGTACAACACGCGCAATAGAATGGTATGATGACATAAAAGAGTACCTTCTACGCGGTGAAACACCACAACACCTAACGAATGCACAAAAGGACGCAGTACGAAAAAATTCTCGACAATATGCACTGGTAGGAGACACGTTGTGTTGTCGATCCTACAAAGGCATACTGTTAACATGCATTAATAGCATTGATGGCAAAACCATCATCGAGCAAGTACATGATGGACTATGCAGAGGACATATAGCGCCTAAAGCAATGGCAACAAAAATAAGACATCTGGGCTATTATTGGCCACACATGGAGTATGACTATTTCTCCAAGGCCAAAACATACAGTATCTATCAAAAACATAGCAATCCGATACATGTTCCACCAAATGAGTTGCATACGACACAAATCACTTGGCCTTTCCAGAAGTGGGGGTTGGACATTATCAGGCCGATAACTCCCCCATCTTCCACAGGACATAGATTCATCATAACCGCGACAGAGTATTTCACGAAGTGGGTAGAAGCTATTCCCCTTAGAAAGACCACATCCAAACACATATGCAACTTTGTTCTCGAAAACATTGTGACCCGTTTTGGCATTCCAATGACCATCATCACTGATAACAGGCCACAGTTTAGTAGTGCCGAAACTAGAACTTTTACCGAAAGCCTAGGGATCAAACATTCATTTTCATCTCCATACTACCCTCAGAGCAATGGACAAGCTGAAGCTACAAATAAAATCTTCATCACAGTGCTCAAAAAGATGCTTACTCAAAGCAAGAAAAGATGGCATGAACAGTTAGTGTATGCACTATGGGCTTATCGTACTATGCACCAGACTTCTATAGGTAAAATGCCATATAGTCTTGTTTATGGTTCAGAAGCTGTTTTACCCTTGGAGTTACAAGTACCGTCTTTAAGGATCACACTTTCCGGACTCCTCGACAACGGCCAAAACAATAACTTACACATTGTTGACTTGGACTCGGTGGAGGAGGAACGTACACATGCGCTCGATCAGATTGAGTGGTACCACAAGCAACAACAACAACGCCATCGACATGATGTTCATAAGCGTCCTATCAAGGAAGGCAACCTTATACTAAAAGCCATTTGAGAACACACGGATAAATTCTCAGCCAACTGTGAAGGGTCTTACTTGGTCACCAAAGCATACGACAACGGAGCATTTAAACTAGCCAACATGGAAGAGAATGAACTGGTGCATCCAACCAATCATTTGTACTTGAAACCGTTCTACGTTTGAATGAACTTAGGTATGCGCTCGTCCTAGAATCATGACAATAAACTGATACCACAGCTTGTCTTGGAATCATGACGATAAACTAATACCATAGTTGGTCCTAGAATCATGACGATAAACTGATACCACAGCTCGTCCTGGAATCATGACGATAAACTGATACCACAGCTCGTCCTGGAATCATGACGTTAAACTGATACCACGGAACGTCCGTAATGACAATAAGCTAGCACCCGTCTGGTATGACATTAAACTGCCACAGTCTCATTCACCAGAGTCCGCTAAGACTATAAACTGGTTTGCCTCTCTACAGTCCGCCAAGACTATAAACTAGTAATGTACCGTCCGCTACGACACTAAACTAGCAATGTCCAATGGGTTATGATGTAAAACTAACCCACAACAGTCCGCTACGACTATAAACTAGCAACTTCATCTCTAGCCTCCCGATCTGTAACTGCATTCAAACATCATCAGAGCCGCTACCTCGCTCGTCATCAGTTGATCCTAACAACATTGCTGCCATTCATATGCAGTGCCTGAAATATCATCTGGTACCTTTGTTTCATCAGTAGCTATTTAAGTCTAAGCTTGCTTATTCACTCGTGGTTTTCTTGTCTTCTTGGCTATTGACAAAGATCAGCATGACCTGCACACATACCAGAGCACCCCCTTCGCCATGTACAATCCCTTGATCAGTATCCAATCCCCACAATTTCTACTTTCTTATCCAGCCACAAACTTCGTCTCACCAACCTATGTACTACTGGACACAGCAGATGACATTTGGTCAAGTGTCGAAGGATAATACTACTAAGTTGCTTGTGGTGTTTTGTACTTGTTTGTCGACGCTTCTTAGGTTGATTCCTCCAAGCATCAACAAAGAGGGGCCAATGAAACACCACAAAATTCTGAGCTTAGTACTTCTCCAACAAGAATCGAGCTAAGTCATGATGCTCCCCAACATGACTGAAGCTTGAGGACCTCACAGAAAGCTTCAAGCAGAGTCGAACTCAATAAGAAACGGTTCCGGTGGGACCCGTAGAAGACCACAACGACATCTGGCATTAAACATGGCAAATTTGGAGCTCAAGATACTTGATTTTCACTGAGTATGCAGTATGCAGCATGCACGCTCATCGTGCACGCCTAGCGTACACACCCAACATGCACGCCCAACGTGCACACCCAGTGTATATGCCCAGCATGCACGTCTCACATGTACGCTCAGCATGTACGACTGACGTGTACGCCCAGCATGTGAATCCAAAGATTGCATGAAATAGACACTTCGAAGCAAGATTTCATGTAAGGCGTCAACTCACAAGGGCAGAGCAATTGTCAGGCGTCATCATGGGCTCCAGAAAATCAAATTTTGGCCTCGAAATCATGCACTTTGGAGTTCATACGTTGAGCATGTACATCCTGCACGTCCAGCGTATACGCCCAGTGTGTATAGCGTGTACGCCCAGCGTATACACCCAGTGTGTACAGCGTGTATGCCCAGTGTGTAGCACAACGTATACCAATCAAAGCTCTCTAGAACCTTGTTAGATCAAGTCCAACCAAGCTGAACATCCATAGGCAGAATTCTCATGACATCCGAATTCAAATCCGAGGGCCGAATTTGATGCTTCCTGTTGTAGCAGTAGTTTGTAAAAATGACTTCTTTTGTTTTAGTCAAGTCTGTATGCCAAGTGCATTGTAACTTTTTGTTTTGCAATAATATTGCCACATTTCTTTTGCTAAGATCTGTCATAGTTTTTCGTTCGTTCTTGTTTACTACTGTTACATTTCTATACATTTACACTCTAGTTTACATTCATTACACCGTTTGCATATAACCCAGCATATTGCATATTGGCATACGTTCGAGGAAATCCTTGTCTGATCCACGTGCGGACCACCCAAGGTACTCTACCTTCGTTAGTTCTAGATCGCCCTCAGGCGAATGTAGGGTCTTCTGTGCCTGTCCAGTGATCTCTTAGTCTCTGTTCTGTTCCAGCCAGAGATCGATGATTTCGGACAGTGCAAGGGGTACCTCGCCACTCATCACCACTATATACCTCATTTGCATGATGTGCTCATGCACACCATGAATTTCAGTGAGCTTCATGGATGGAAACTTCATTATCAAGGTGTTGGCCAACTTCTTATCTAATGACTCAAATTGTTCATCAATGGTCTTTAACAAAGCATGCACATTATCATATTATTTTAGTGAACCACGCATACCCATCAAGATACCAATCGAGATCTTGGTTTTTATCAACATGACATAGAGGCAAATAGATCACTCCCATTTTTTATAATTACCAATATTATTCAGATGGCTCATTGCTATAACAGAAGGTGGTTCATCCTTATAGATAGCATAATCAATGTCCATCTAGCCTAAATGAAGAAGAATTCTCTCCTTCCACATCTTATAATTATCACCCTTTAATTTAGGAATGTCACATTTAAAATCAGAGTAGCTTATAGGTTGTATAACTACATAATCAAACATGCTTATGTTACTAAATTTAAGGTTAAAATATCATAAGACATGTTTACCAATGTAAATCATGAAAAATATGAATCAAATGACATAAAATTGCTTGCGGGCTAAATTTTAATTCAAACGAATTCATATATCCTTATGATGAAACTATTAAATTGCATTCCTTTTCTTAATCCCTGTGGGTAAATTAAGAATAATAATTTAACATATCATCCTAATTAATCATATTAAATATAATAAAAAATCCTATGGGATAAATTTTATCATATTACATATGATTAATCATAATTTTTAATGTTGTGTACTATATGTGATCCAAAAGCTTTTAGTACATAATTTGGCATAATTAAAGATGTTGTGGCTACTCTTTAATTATACAAAATTATATAGATCACTTGTTATAATTCATAGGTAGAAAATGATGCATAAATATACAAAAATATCCATAAAATTGATATATTACTAAATTCAACATGGTATAAACATAATTCATTCAATTATTCCAGCCTATGGTGCCCAGGTGGAGGCCAAAGCGCCAAAAGAAAACACTATAGACGCTAATTCATTGGCCAACATTAAAAAATACTAGAAATCATAATAACTATGATGAATGCTAGATACGTAACCTAGAATGGAACAAGCGCATACATAATTCACAAAAATACTAGAATAAACATATGTTAGCCTTAAGACTGATCAAGTTAAACTAAATCGTGCTCAACCTTTGAAAATATTTACATAATGACAGGCTATTGTAGGCCAATGATGTAGATAGTAGATTATTTCACAAAGAAAAATTGCAGATAGCACAACTAGACCAGCTCTCCAAAACAACGAAAGAAAATATCTTCATTGCTACAGCAGTAATGGTTTCTATTTTCTAGTTCTACGGTGCATAAGAATGCAACAAAATGTGAGAGTGAAATCTCTTTGACCAGGTAGAAACCATGAGCGAGCGATCTTCCTCAAACTACAAAGCATAGAAATATTAAAAAAAAACATTATTTCCAAATTGCACCATCGTCAAAAATTGCATCAAGATAGAGATCTAACACTCTGATACCAAATGTAGAAAAAAATTGTGCAAAAAACCAGATGGCACGAGTAATCAAAGTACAAAATGCAGAAGCAAATGACACAAGAAATTCACATGCATAAATACTTAGAAATGCACAATTTTTGAGCAAATGGAACTGACCTCTAGCCATTGATGCCTTAGATTAAATTTGGTGTCCTAATTCTTCTTTCACATGAGCGCTCTGCAATGATGGTGTATGCAGTCTTCAAGTGTGAAAGGGATTGAAATTGCAATCCTACTATAATTCGTGGTGCCTTTGTTCTCCCATCAAAAACAAATTTATAAGCCACGAAATTGGTTACCATAAGAGATCCAATGCTCATGCATAAAAAACATGTTACTGGATATGGAGACCACATTGATGCGTTAACCAGCTCATAAAAACACGTTAGTGGGTAATGCATGCTACATTAAGTTCTCATCATCTTGGAATTGAAAGTGAAAGATGGATTTAACTTCCCCAAGAAGAGCACATTTGAGCCCTTAAAGATGAGTTATATGTATTTTTTTCTTGTGTTGTGACTACCCATTGGAGACTTCGTTATAATGTTACAACAAAAAACTTGTATGATTTGTTTTTGTTGCTCTTAATAGTGCTTGGTCAATTTGTAGAGTTTATCTTTATTTTTTGTAAAAATGTAATATCTATCCAATAGATCCTATGGGTCTTGTGATGTACTAAAGCTTTCAATTTCAATTTACATTTTCTTTTTTTTTTCAATTATAAATTTTAGAGTAGAAATTCAATATAGAATTTTTATTTTCTACCTTATCATGAAAATAAGCAATAAATAAGATATCAACCATTAAAAATTAATCCAAAATATCTAATGATATGCCATATCTCCAATTTTGTAAGTGAATGGTGGTTCCATATTAGATTTGAATTCTTGGGGAAGGGGAGGCTACATATGATATAGTATATCATCATTTATTCTTGTTTGTATTGATCCAATTTTATCATATATTTACTTTCAGCACAAATGAATAACAAATATGTATATATTCTATGAATGATTTAAAGGTTTAAAAAAAATGATTTGAAACTGAAGCAGCCATTGGTGAACCGTGAAATCAGAAACAGCATTGGAAAAACAGAGATAAAAAACAGACAACCAAGAATTTTTGTGAAGAAGAATACGATTGCACTAAGTTATTAGAAAAAGGACAACAAAAAGTATCCAATAAATGAAACCAAAAGAAAGAGATAAAATTTTTGTTAACAGGGGGACAATTTTGTTGAAATGATCGCAAAAATTTTGGATCAGATAACAAATGATTGGAATTGAACGAGATCCTTACTCTTTTAATTAAGTCTGTCCTGCTGCCAAGTTACCAGTTCTGAAATAAATCAAATAATGTTTTAAATAAACTTTTATTTATCTAATTAAAAAAGGGTCCAATTATTCTAAAAATCCAGAAAAAGATGAGGCCTCAATGTTTACAGGGCACCGATTGGGTCACTGGTACCTGGATAAACACGGGAGTTCATGTGAGGTGGGAAGCACTTACAGAGTTTCCACACGGTTTAACAATTCACACAAACCGAAAAGGTATTAATATATCTGATTTTTTTTTTCAAGTTTCAAATTCACCACAAATGTCAACAAGTTCGGAGCCTTCAAGGTCATCGGCGAAGTTTCAGCCTTCATTAATCACCGGTCAAAAGAGTATTGATAAGTGTAGTTTGCATAAATAATTGTTTTCAATCTGAACGTTGATATCTATTGTGTGCTCTTTGCCTCCTTCTGATGTACCCGTTTTCTGTGATGTGAATTTTTTTCATTACAAACAATTTAGGAAACTGGAAATAGTTTCATTGCACCCACAGAAAGATTTAACCATCTATGAAAGATTTAGTTTCAATTGTTTCCTTGGCAAAATTCCTGTGCATATATTTCAATATTTTAATTTCTGTATCATAGTATAATACTTTTTAGTTTTCCTGTTAATCTTGATTTAATTATTGGAGATTAGGCTTACAATTATTAAATTACATTGTTTTGCATTGTATAGGCACTGTATTGAAACACTTAAATTTCTACGATACAGTTCGAACCAACTGTGACCTGTAAACAAAAAATTGCATGATGTAATGAACTAAGCATGCTTGACTGACCAACTACACCAAATGCATTTGTGAGCAATATCAGTAGTAATGCAATATCAGCAAATTTGGGAAAAAACGAAAAATATAGCCCCAAATATATTCAGCTAAAATCAAACACATTAATGCAAACATTACAGACATAAATTGAAGCAAAATGTTATTCCAGTTCAATAACAAATCGCGCATTAATGGTCTGTACCAAAATTGGCAATTTATTTGAGAATGGGAGAGCTTAGACATTATCAAAGTGTGGATATTTCATGACATTATCAAAGTGTGGATATTTCACACTCTCTCCAGAGTCTTCTTACACAGTAATTTCTCAAGTATGACATATATACCAAACATGTAAGCCTGGGGTTTATGTGTGTTAGTTCTTGCAGTGCAATTACCTCAGCTCAATATCAGAAATTGAAATAGTTGCGTTTGAAATACGGTGCATAATTGGACTTGGATTTGTTAAAGTTGAATATTCTAATGTAGACTGTTGAGTGCTTTCAACATTCTGATTGAGAATCGCAAATGTAAAATGCAGGCTGTGTTGGAATTGGCAGGGTGACTGGAGCCACTTGAAAGCATGAGCAGTACTGCTGACATTGGAGGTCTCAAGGATGGATCAACTTGTGTACATAAAAGTGCAACGTGAATGCACGTTATGACCTCTTCCATACTGCCTGTTGCCTTCACAACCTCATCAACCATCATTAAAATCTTCCCTTTTTGGTATAGATTCCATGCCTGAAGCGATAAGGTTAAAGCCATGCCAGTTAAAAACGTGAAAGATATTCCTCTGGATTTTTATCGCTTGAAAACAAATGAAGAAAAGAAATAACCATGAGTTAAACAACCTACCTATCCTAAAAGGCTTGAAACATTCATTTCAGTGCCAAATTCACTGTTTTTTTTTCCTGGTTACGATTTCTACAACAAGAACACCAAAGCTATATACATCTGATTTGCTTGATAGTTGACCTTGCATTGCGTACTCAGGAGCCATGTATCCACTGATGAAATAGAAAATTTCTTAAATTTGAAATCAATTGAATGATGTAATATAGCCATCAATGTACTCCATCCATTAAAATTGCTTACTAGGTTCCAGCCACTCTTGTTTGAACATGACTTTGATCTTCTTGGAAGAGCCTTGCTAACCCAAAATCTGCAAGCTTGGCATCAAAATTCTCATCCAATAAAATATTATTTGCTTTGATATCTGGGTGGATAATTCTTAATCTGCTGTCGTCATGTAAATACTGAAGCCCTTTAGCTATCCCTAAGATTATGTTGTATCGTTTCTCCCAATTTAGAAACATTGCCTTTTGGGGATCTGTATTAAACGTTACAATAAAATGACATAGAAAAAGTAAGAAAACTCTCAAATTAAAAGATTAAAAAAATTATGCCATGTGTTTTAGAACTTGAAAAATGTTGAAAAATTACCAAAAAGGATCTTGTCCAAACTCCCATTTGGCAAGAACTCATACACTAGTATCATGTGAAAGCCTTCCGTGCAGCAACCAACCAAGTTTATGAGGTTCTGAGGTTCCGATGTTGAATTTTGGCAAGAAGATTTACTTCATTCACGAATTCTTGTTTTCCACGAGTCGATTGCAGGAATAGTCTTTTTACAGCTACTACTTTTCCATTAAGTAGGGTTGCCTGTGAGTAAATATTGCCAATAAATTTCATTGTCTGTTACAAATATTGTTACTGGATGCGTAAATGATATCATGGGCTCAAAATAAATAGTAAACCACAAAAATGGAAAATTAAATTAAATTTAGATGACCCGGTAAACTGCATCAAATCCTCCCTCTCCCACTTTAAGGTTTTCATCAAAATTATTGGTTGCAGCATTCAAAGTCTCCATGTTAAACATGATCATTTCATACTCATTTTCCAAATTATCCTGTCTCCTTCATGGCCCTTGTTTCACGAGCTGGTCTTCTCCTACTCCTGTATGCTAAAAATCCACAGCCCAGCCAAAGCAAAACTACTAACAGAGATCCAACCGTGGTCAATATAATCACTGCCAACTTAGAAAGGTGTTTGTCTGCCAATCAGCAGGTTACAAAACTCAACATCTATTCTATGAAATGGTGGAATAAGTTGTACTAACAGAGAGTATGGAATAATAATAGCTATACTTACTTGAACCATGGGAGCTCAGAGCTGGAGCTGGAAGCTGTGGAGTTTTGGGCCGTGGGGGTGGAAGCTGTGAAGTTTTGGGCCATGGGGGTGGAGCATGTAAAGGGGCAGGCGGAGGAGGGGTTGCAATGAAGAAAGGGTAGATCTCATACCTAACAAAACAGCTACCTGCCACGGTTCTGGCTCCTTGTTTGCCCATTACATTATTCTGCAGCACATCTAAGGCATTGTAGAGACAAGTTCCACAATCCTCCGCCGACATGTCCCTCCAGCACTGCACAAATCCATAGATTGTGGTGTGTTCGGAGACATTAGATCCAAAGGCATAATTAGGGCTGGATCGTTGCAGAGCTTTTGTAATGAGATTGTTGAGCAACTGGTGAGCTGCCTTATCAAACACAGCAGCATCATCAGGTGCTTTGTATACATTCCACATATACCAAACATCACTTGTGTCAAGCACGCCTGTAAAATTGGAGTTGTCAAAGCGGAGAAAGCAATCATCGAACCAGGCCATTGCGGCAGTAGCGTTGGGGCAACTTGCAGGAGTGGAAATGACAGCATCCCGTGCGCATTCATTGCACTGACTCGAACTGGTGCCTGCGTAGCACTGCAGAAGCCCATAAATTGCTGTTGTCGCTGAAGAATTTTGGCCAACTCCACCTCTTGCAGTGGCAGCAGGAGCATACGAAGTTTTGTATGCTGCAGGCTGCGATGATGAATCTCGCAATTCACCCAAAACCGTCTGTAGATTTTTCTCTGTCAAGCTACCTTTGGTGTAATTTCTTTTATAGTTGCAGCTGGCAGCTATAGGATCCGCTGCCCCATATTTCGCAAGAAAAGCAAAGACAAGGCAAAATGCTAGAGAGATTGCAGAGCTTGTGCTCATGGTGGTGGAGTGTATGAATACATACGGGTTCAGGCTATATCATATAACCAGTTACCATTTCAAGAACGAATGGTTCTTTAAAATGGTCATGTCAAGAGGTTTAAAAACTTGTAATTGTCATAATCCAATACGACCAGACTCTTGACTTGCCCAACCTTACCTTCGTCTGCTCTTACCCAAGTATTACGGCAACAATATAAGAATTTAAAAATCTACATAAATGTTAAACAAATCTATTTTTACTCAGTAATTAGTAACTAAATACCAACTCTAATTTTATAGACATGGATGATGTTCCAGTTGGAAGATGTGTTATAACGCCTGCACCCCACCTGTGATTACAATGGATAGCGTGTTTTCAAAAATCTCCCCAAATCTTTTCAATGCAATTTAAATTACAGAAACACAAAATGCATAAGCTGTTTCCAAAGTGGCTTGTCAGAATCGCTCTGCCCTGTAATTTACATGTTTGATAAGTAGTTTGCAATCTCTCCTCTTTTCTCCCCTAGAATCTCTCTTTTGGGTGAACCCGATGCAATAGGTTCTCGGTGGTAGATTTGCACTTTGCAGCCGGCGCCTCTAGAAGCTACTGCCCCATAATTTGCAATGAAAGTAATGGGCAATTAAAATGCGAGAGATTTCAGTGTTTGCACATGATGAATCCCATGAATATAAGGTTCACCTTACACAGACACGGTTAGTGAGTGAGTGAATGATGAACATGTCAGAATGAGTGATGAACAACATGTCAAGAAACTTGAACGCGTGGCTACTAATCATTTTGAATCTCCAGATCAGGTTCAGGTTGAGTGAGTGATGAATCTGAATCATCATTCAACATGTCACGAAACTTGAACGCGTTGGCTACTAATCATTTTGAATCTTCAGATCAAAAAAATTCGTGAAGTAAAGGTCAAGGTCATTCGTGCATTGCTGGATGAATGGCGGATTTCAGAGACTATAATTCTAGGTACCGATCTTCCAAATTTGCCACTAACCAAAGAAAAATAGACATGCTCCTACTTTTCACCAGCAAATGAATAAGAAAGATGTGATATTCGATGAATGATTTAAAAATTTTAGTTTCAACGACAAATGAAATAATTTTGAAACTAAAGCAGCCACCGGGAACAGTGAAATCAGACACAACAATGAAAAAACAAAGAAACTAGAAACAGAAAACGGACTATCTTTTAACAGTACAATTGCACTAAGTAAAAGTAATTGGGAAAAGGATAACAAAAAGTATCCTATACAAGAATTTTAAAGAAAGAAAATAAAGTTTTTTTTTGTTAAGGGTACAGTTTTGTTGAAATGATGGTAAGAACTTTAGTTCGCATAACAAACGGTCCGATTTGAACTGGACCCTAACTGGTTTTAAATGTCTTACCACTAAGTCACCAGTTCTGGAATAAATCCAACAGTTTTTTGAATATTGTCTTATTTACCTCGTTGAAAAAGGGTCCACTTATTTAAAAAAAGCTAGAAAGATAGATGCGGCTTTGCTGTTTAGACGTTACTGATGAGGGTACATTCAAACAAGACAAACAGTCCATTGTAACAGGACAAACACTGGAGTGAAGTGGACTGCGCTTTCAAACTTTTCCATGAAAGGTGGGAAGCACTAAGAGGGTTTCTGCAATATGTGACTCGAAGGAATATTATCAAATTCGATGGTGATGTTTTTGTTTGTCAGCATGTAATGAGTGATGGCCCGCAGTAGATTTAAGAATAAGCATACGTGTGTTTGATTTTTTTTGACCTCAAATGCTGTAGACAAGGATATCTATCTATGTACCCACTTTCTATCCTCATTTTAATGCCAAAAAGTTCAATTGTACCATAAGCTTGTGTTTACATGTATCTCATCCACACAAAATTTATGTTGTGCACTAAGTAATTTTTACGAGGTGGTTTCAGCTGTACAGCAGAAACATGTTAAAAATATAATTTATAATATTTATTTGTTTTTATCATAGGTTTTTGATTTGGCAAGAAATCACACATTCAATGATTCGTCAGTGAATTAGAAATTTTGCGGATCCGACTTAAGTAAGCAGGATTTTTATATAAACTTTATTTTTAGAAAAAAATCAATAAATTTAGGTATCTAGCAAGGACTTTGAATGAAGAGCCTGTTTATGCGCTGAATAGCAATATTTAATTGCCACAACTGCACTTTGTAAACAAAAAAGAATAATATCTCACGAATGGTAGCAGGAGCGAAAGATGCATTAATAACGGAGATTTGAAAGATGGAATAACGCTCACAATACACTAAGGTGAGTGATTTTTCATTAAATTCAAGCAGCTAGGACATCGGTTGATCGTTATTGGACTGTGGGGTTGGTTGAGTGTTTTTGTTTACCGGCGTATCCCTTAAGGCAAAGTTAAAGTTGATTTGGAGGAAGAGTCTTCAATACATACAGCATTGAATAATGCTGAGCATTCGTGAAAGGAAACCAACGAAATTCAATGTGGTGTACCCTGCTGATGGACTTTTCCTATGCGTCATTAGAATCAATTCCGTTCGTTATTTTGAATTACATTTCTATGCACTTTTTACCAATAATATACGTTTATGCCTATATTTTACCGATAGAGTCTCACAAAATAGGGATATGCATAGAAGCAATGATACTAAACTACTTGTTAATATATTTTGTTTTTAAAATTTTTTGTTTTTAAAATTTCATTTGAATATTTTAAGAGCAGGATTTATTTATAAATAGATGTTTTACGGATGAAGTTTCTTTGTTGTTCTTGAAAATTTTTGCAACTTTTGGGACAATTCAAAGTGTTGTGGAATTGCATAGTTTTGCAATATTAATCATGGAAAACATACAACAGTCAATCTTAACACACTAAGATCATAGGTCATCAAGCAATATTTTTATCAAGACACTTTGATGCAAAGGTTGTTTTATTTATCAAGCTTCCTTTGCCATTCTTAAAAGTTTTGCAATTCCTCCAACAATTTGAAATAACGATTCTTATAATCGCATGGTTTTACAACACTAAATCTTGTGAAGCATATGACCAATCAATCTAGCACACTAAGATCCAAGGTCATAAAGCAATGTTTTTGTCAAGATGCATACACTTTGATATAGAGGCTAGTTTTAAGTTGAATATTATGCCAAAACAATGATCAAATACAATTAGTTTGATGTTAGGCCAAGTTACACATTGATTAAACCAGTATTAAGATATCCTTTATTTCATATTCAATGACCTTCAAAAGATAGTGTTGATTCCCAACATTCCCATGATTGGCATGGGCCCATGGATTTTGAATTTTTCTACCACTAGGGCTTAGAGTCCTATGATCATCAATAATAGGTTATTGAGACAACTAATACTTGGGAGCATGATGAGACTACCGGTTTATTAGTTGTGAGATTTAGTAGATAAGTTACAATAGAAAACTATTGTCAATCCTTTAGTTACCTCAACAAGTTTGCCCATGTAGTTTGGTTGAATTACCAAGATGTGTTGCTTTATTCACTGTTAAGGTGAATATATATTGCCATTTCTCAAGCTAATAAGGATTATTATTATTGTTGTTGTTTTTATATATTTTCCTTTTTTAGTAGATCTAATTTTATTTTCTTTTAATCGAGCATAGAAAGAAGTAATTTATTCTTTACTTTTATTTAAGTACCATTCATCTTGGTAAATCTCCACCTTCTAGTTTAATATCCAAAATTATTAACATGTCATTAGAAAAAACAAACTTGGCATTTTTGGTCTTTGCATTTTAATTAAAATGTCTTTCAAACAAAAATCGTAAAACCTTGCAAAAAGTAAGGAAGGCCTTTGTTGATGCCAACATCCCCCGTGATAGGCATGGGGCCATGATCAACAAGTCTAATCTCCTAGCACCGAGCATAAAGAAAGTTAATTTGTACAAGCACGTCTTGGGGCCTAATTCATAATGGTGAGCTTGTGGCAATGGTTATGTTGCCATGCCATGATGGCATGGACGTAATGGCCGTAGAGGTGATGTAATTGATAGTGGCAGTGCTGGGAGTTACGTGCGTTACAGGAGTTACATTGGTGGTAACCGATGGTGGTGGAGAATGTGGTGGGAGTTATGGCCAGGTGGTGCTAAGAGTTACATGCAGTGGTGGTGTAACTAACAATGTAGTAGTCTCAGACATTACAGAAGTTGCATAACGGCCTGAGTGGTGGGTGTAATTGACATGGGACGTGGGCATTTAAACACCTAGATGAGTAGCTATAAAAGGGATGTGCTACAGATGTTGTGGGAGGAGAAGGGATGCAGCCTTCTTTCTCTTTGGCACAATGATGTGATGCTACACGATGGGTAGCACCTGTAGTCTCCCCTCTCTCTCTTCCAATAATAGGGCATGCTGCAGATGATTGTAGGGGGAAGTAGGAAACTCTCAGCACCAATGGAGGGCTGTGCAACAAGCAGTAGGCAGATCATCTATCAAGGACTGCCCTCTCTAGAAGAAACCATCAAATGGAAATTTTTCTTTCTTTGGCATATCGTCATTGACCAACCTCTCCCCTCTCTAGCAAGGTGTGTGACGGTGGCTACCATGAAAACAATGTTGGTGACGTGGTTGCAAACGACAGGCAACACCTACAGCCTCCCCTCTCTCTCACTAGGGCTAGCCTCTCTCTTATCAGGGCCAACCTCTCTCTCACATTGGGGGCTAGCCTTTCTCTCACATTGGGGGTCAGCCTCTCTCTCATTGGGACTAGCCTCTCTCTCTCACATTAGGGGCACACCTCTCTCTCATTGGGGCCAGCCTCTCTCTCACATTAGGGGCTAGCCTCTCTCTCATCTAGGCCAACCTCTCTCTCATCGGGATCCAACCTCTCCTCTCTTTGGTGGCATGCATGGCAGACAGAATAACATGTGTGCTAGGAAACAAAGGCTGCAAATGACGTATCTGTAGCACGTAGAGCAAACAACAGTGGCATATCTCTCTCTCTCTCCTCCCTTCCCTAGTAGACAATGATAGAAAAAATCGTGAACCATAATGGTGGTTGGTGACAGAACAGATCTCTCTCTCTCTCTTCCTCTCTCTATATATTTAAATTAACAACTACAGTAGGGTTCTCTCTTAGCAACGGTGAAGTTGCAACAGGTAGCCTCGAGTTTTTTGCCACCAACGATAGGTTGCGTGGTAGGTGATGGTAAGGTGTATGATAGTGGAACACTAGAAAAATCTCTCTCTCTCCCTTTCCTATTGGCTACAAGTAGCATCGGTTGTAGTGGTGTTTGCAATGATGAGGTGGCACGAACTAATGACAACAACTAGGGACCAAGGAAAAATTTAAATTTTCTTGCTACCTATTGTGTTTTCAAGACTGCTGTCCAATTTGAATTCTCTAAAATTTTTAATTTAATATATCTTGTTTTGAAACATCACATGACCCTCTCTAGTTGAGACTATTCTTGGGTTTCCATACCCATATGGGAGGCGCTCTAGGCAGTAGTCTCTTCAAACGAGTTTTTCCAGGGTGTTGATATGCCCAAAATTTATGCATCAACAGGCTTTTATTTTGACCTTGAAAGGTAATTGTGTCAAAGATTTCTTATATAATAGGAAGTGGTGAAAATTTTTTAACAAAAGATTAATGTTGCACCATGTCATTGATGAGCTCTACCAGAGCGAAGGAATGTTAACTCTATAGTTTTCATTTTCATGCTAGCAATGCAGTAGGGTCTATGTAGCAAATTCTATGGAATGATGATTTTTCTCTATCAGTGAAATCATAGCAAAATTTGCAACCATGCAACTACCATAATTGGTAACGTGCATGAGAAAATGCAAATTTTTACCTTTGGGAGAGCTACATGTGAAACACCACCAAATTTGGGTTCCCGAGTCTTAATTGCAAATTTGTCCAAGTGTTAAAACTTAGCAAATTTCTCTAAGTGTCAAGATTATGCTCCCCACTCTTGGGACTACACTCTAGAGCATAGTTAGCATAGTTGACATAGGTAGTGAAATCTTGCAAGATGTTTTCTAAGTGTTGACGACAACTATAGATTTTTCTAGGTATTGGACTATGCTTCCCTTGTCGAGACTACACTCTAGAGCACAGTCAATGTAGTTTGCATACCAATGACCATTTTTTTACAAATTTCCCTAAGTGTTAAGGTAGAATTAGTCAAGCCTACTAAGCATGGAAAAAATAGTTCAGCAAATTTTTCTAACTTTTGAGGCTATACTCCCTACTATGCTCTAGAGCATAGCTAGTGTAGCCTACATGAAGACATCAATTTTTACCAGATTTCTCTAAGTGTTTAGACTATGCTTTCCTTGTCGAAACTACACTCTAGAGTGTAGTCAATGTAGTTTGCATTGGACCTCATCTTTTGGCAAATTTGTCTAACTTTGTTGGACTACACTCTAGAGCATAGTCAGCATAGTCATGCAGAATTGCCTCCAAAAGCCTCTAGAACTTAGCATCGGCTAGCATCTTAGCTCCAACATTCCTTCGACAAGTAAGATCAGCAAGTCTTGTCTCTTTTGCACCCCCCCATTTGCCCCAAAATTGTACCTACACTCAACACCACTTGAGAGAGTGGACAACGTAGTCTCCCAAACTACACTGTTTTGCATTATTTTTAGGTACTTTGTGGTCTATTTAGCACTTGTGCATGCAATCTTGGTAGTGTAGTCATAGTTTGGTAGTTTCATGGGGTCCATTGTAGCACACCATCAAAACACCATTTGCTTTGATGGGAGTGTAGTTGGGGCTAGCATAGTCCTAGCTACCCCTCTGCCACATGGTACCCACTCTGCAACTCACGCTAAATTTAGGCCTATAAATACCCTAGTTCTTCACGTTTTAGGGGTTGGCATTTTGAAACATTCAACTAGCAAACTTGCATCTCGAGCAACTTAGCACTTGAGAACACTTGACATTTTGATGAAATTTGGGACACTATGACACCATTGTACATTGCCTAGCACACCGTAGCCCATCACAGTTCATAGGACACCATGGTAGCTGACCTAGAAGGCTCAGAATTTATGGCAGACATTAGTCTTTGTAGCCTAGACACCCTGAGATTGTGACTACGCTACTTACTACGCTTGTTTGTACACCGCATACCTTCGAAACTTTTCTTGGTAGTTGACTACACTTCCCCTATTTGGGGTGGTGCCACTTCCTCTCTTGCTCACATCTTATACATTTTTAGCATTTTCTTTTGCATTTTAACATTCTATTCACATTTTGTCATTATTTTTGCACATATTCGTGCATTTGCATCCTCATTTTGCATTAGAAACCCTAACTACGCCCACCCCTACAGATACCATGAACATTGCAAACATCATGTAAACCATTTTATTGTAACACTCGTAAGTCCTAGTTTAATTGACAAGACCATTTTAGACACCCTGCCTCTGTTTTCCAGCAAGGCTTCATGTAGAAGTGGGGTCAAGACTGTGAAACTATGGACCTCTTGGTGTACCGTTATAGCCTTCGACATTTTTGGTTGCTACAATTTTCTAGTGCTAAAAGGAGGGCCCTCACCATTTCCTTCTTTGGCCATCCCTTGGTTGTTGCCCTATGTGCTCTTTGCACTATTGTTGTAGACTAGACCCCATCATCGGTTCCCTTGGAACCCTGCCTAACAAGACTAGAGCATATACCTTGCACTTTGCCAAATTCTAGGTGCTCAAGAGAGCATAGTTGGCTCTCAGCATAGAGAGCGTAGTTGGCTCTTAAGGTAGAGTGTAGTCTTAGAGTTGGCCATTTTTCTGCATTTTTATACTTAGTCATTATTTTGCACTTTTACACTTAGTCATTTTTTCAGCAATTTTATACTTAGCCATTTTTTTTGCATTCTTGTACTTAGTCATTTTTCTCCCTTTTGCATTAGCAACTATTTACATTTTCCTTTTGCACCATGAACCTTAAACAACCCTTGACATTTTCTTCAAGTGTGGTTATGGTCCAGCCCATTCAGTAGGAGATCACGATTAACCTCCCTAGGGTTGGGGGTCTTGTCTTGGCAAAGAGACAATCTCTTATGCAGCGCAACCTACCTCCTAAGGTCATGGTGCACAATGATGAGCAATACAACTTCATTGCAAAACGCCAAGTAAGTTTGTACTTAGAAAGCCACAAAATGGATGCCAAATGTAGTTATGAGCTCATTCATCACAATTAGAGGGAATGGATCCCTTCTTCTTTTGACTTTATTCTACTCATGGAAGACTACTAGTGGATGCTGGACAACCTCATCTGCCACATGGGTTGTGAGGCAAGGACTAACTATGAGGAGTCCTTGTAGGAGGAGCTAGATGAGTGTGAGGCTTAATCCAAGCATGATGACTTATTCCATGCCTCATTCCAATAGATAGCCTCTACTTTTGTTCCTTCACTATCCCGTGGCTCAGTGTTGCCACCCAGGTCAACGCTTGTGGTGGTAACTCACCAAACACAGTAGATGCATCAAGATGTTGCTTTGCCATTTAGCTTTCCTTTTAACGTGCCCTTCATCATCCCTTCGTAGCCTACATTGCCTTTGTAGCTCATCCAACCTATTTAGCTCATTTAGCCTATTCAGGCTATTTAGCCTACTATGGTAGCAACTGTTGCACCCATGCAACCCTATGTACATGCCATGCACATGCCTCCCCTGACTATGCTACTTAGGTGCATTTGTCCTGCCTATCATGTCAGCACCCTTTACAATGGCCCAAACTACAAATCTGTGGTGGAGCCCCAATGTTGTGTCCATGGCATAGCCTATGCAACAGGCATTACGTGTGGTCACACAACTTGAAGGTAGGTCGTGCACCACCCAAAAAACATAGCCGGTAGTACAACTGACGTAGCTCGCCGCAACTACACCAAGCTTGGATCAAGCATTACAGCTGATCCAGAGCCTCACCAAAGAGGTCAAGTGGCTCAAGGCCACCTCCTTTGAAACTGTCCATGTGATGGACTTTTACTAGGATGATCTAATTAGTCCTATAGTTCCACCACTAACATTATCCATTGGGGTCCCATTATCTCAATTCACTAAATACAATGGTGAAGGGAACCCTACCATCCATCCAGTGACCTTCTAGTTAGAATGCCTCTTACTGTAGGTATGATCAAATGGCATCATTCGTGTGTTCATCATGTCCTTGACTAGCAAGGCACTAGATTGGTATCATGCGCTCCCCAAGGCCTCCATCACTTCTTTGGAGGAGTTGCTTACCCAATTCTTCACTCACTTCAAGTACAACTTAAAGCTTGAGGTGATCCTTGATCAGCTAATGTAAGTCAAGTAAGGTCACTTAGAGCCTTTGCAAAAGGTCATTTAGTGATGGAGCACATCACTTAATGAGATTTGCAAGCCCATAATGGAAATGCATCTGTTGGCTATTTTCAAAGGCACAGTAAATGACTTCATCAAGTCAAAACTGTATTACCTTACCTCACAGTCCTTAAGCTAAGTGTTTGCTTAAACCAAGAGCATCTAGGATGTAATAGAGGCCAACAAGGATCTAACCTATGTGGCCTACAAAAACCTACACACAAAGAAAGAAAAAGACAAGGACAATGGCAAGTAGGCAACTACAATCATTGCAACAGTGGCCAATGAGGCTAAGACAACCAATGCTAAACAAATGACCAAGCCACCCAAGGCTCCAGCCAACAACAATAAAGCAGCTAGCTCTAGCACAACAGCAAACAACCAGCCTGCATTGTTGATGACCATGACACTAACTACCACAAGGCCTAACTTCGAGCGCAAGGATCACTCGAAGTACACATTGTTGCCCATTAGGCGGTTGGAGCTCTTGGACTAATTGCTTCACATTGGATGCATCTAGTATAAGCAGATGTTCAAGGATGCTCACAAGTGGCATGATTAATATTGCGAGCTCCTCAAGAATCCTTTAGTTGCATTGCCTAACAAGCATATGGTCCCTAAGCATTTTAGGTTGAATCAATTTTGCAAATATCACCAATTGCAAGGTCATGATACAAACTTTTGCATGGCTTTGTAGGATGATGTACAACACATGATTGACAAGGATGAGTTGGTCCTTGATGCAACCAAGCCAGTGCACCTCCAAAACCAATTAATGGGGGTTTACAAGGATCCTCTCAATGCAAGTGGTACAAGTTACATCATCAACGCTATCAATGTTGATGACGATTTAGAACTAGTGTAGGAACCATTCGTGGTTCGTGTACTCTTTTGTGACACTAGGGCCTCCTCATCCCTAACTAGTTTGAGGATCCCTTTCATTATTAGAGCACCACCTTGGAAACCCATAACACCCTTTATGATCAGGGACTTACAGCATGTTACAGCAGCAATAGTCTAATCACCCTTTGTCATAAGGGTGCCACAACATGTGAACTCCCAAATTGTTTGGAGTTCGGTGGTGGGCCATGTATTGGTTCCTACTCACCTGAGACCTCATGTTATAGCCAATAACAACAAGCAATTGAGATGGCAACCCAGAAGGACCAACAAGCACCTCCCCGATCAAATGCTTAGGTAAAACAGGAGCAAAGGGTACTAGGCCTACCAAAGCCTGTCCCCTTGCCCTCTATCCTAATGGCCCAACTAGCCGAAGAGGCCACTGCAACTAGCAACCAACAATGAAGCACTGAGGCTCCAAAGAAAGAAAAGAAAATAAAGCCTAAATATTTTCCATGAGAGATTTGTCTCTTGGGCCACATGAAGGAGATGAAGGGTAACAACAAGGTAGCAGAGAGTGGAAAGGACTTCCTTGATACATTGGCATAAGTCAAATAGGCCTTGAAGCAAAAAAATACAACATTAAGCCTATATGACTTGATAATGACCTCCTTTGCCCACCACAAACCATTAGTCCACATGTTGACCTCTATTCCCATCATGGAGGACATCCCAGTAGATAGTCCATTCATGTTGTGATGTTGCCTCCTCTCCCATAGGAATCGAGTTCAACACCCTTGGCATTTCATAATGAGGCAATTAAGGTGGACCCTTAGAATGGTTAGGTCATTATCGCGCTGATGTTTATCACCATCTATGTGGGCTAGTCTAGGATCTATAGGGTGCACATCAATGACAGGGTGGAAACCAATGTCATCCCATACATAGTTGTTGACAAGCTTAGTCTTGCTAAACAAATTAAACTAACAAAGACAACATGCTTGAAATCCTTCAATGGGTCATGTGTTGTTGTAAGGGGAATTGTCATGGTAGGGAAGCAATTCCCCACCACTATTGAATTCATAGTGATTAAGGAGATGCTAGGTTTCAACTTGATCTTGGGTAGGCCCTGGCTAGCCCAGTTGTAGGCCATCTCCTCCACTATCCATTAGGAAATCCACCTTCCATATGAAGATGGAAAGGTTATCATATATAATGGCAATGTAGCCTCTCTAATCGTTAGCAACATTGATACTGAATAAGGATCAGAGGTGTAGTTCCCTGATGACACACCTCTTGTGAAGGATGAAGGCAAAAAACATGAGGTAGACTAACCTGAGCAGCCAACGGGAGTCCTTGACCTTCCAAAGGATGCTCTGTAGGTAGAACTACCCTTTAACATAGTTTACGAAGGTCAAGGCAAGTACTGCATTGTACCATATAGGCCCTACATGCCCCCTAATCCACACCGAATTAGGAAGCAACTGCTTGACTAAGGCATCCCCTTGGTCCAATAGGCATTGGATGCCTGCTTGCCCCACTTCCACATGCTTTGGTTGTTCTCATTTTGTTTGCATTTTACACTAGCTTGGTTGTTTATGCTTTTTGCATTGTTTGCCTCATTATGCATTTATTTCTTCTATTCATACATTTTCACTAAGTTTACATTTTCTCTTGTTTACTTTTCAATGGTTAGTTTACACATAAAAACATCATAACACATAAAAATCATAAAATTCAAAAAATTACAAAATACCATGGCCCACCAAGTCCTAAAACTGGCAATCTTTTTCCCTTCAATGCATAGTTTGAAAAGGCCTTAAACTATCATACGGCCTACCATGGCCTAAAACTGATAATCTCTTTTAGACTCCATGGCCCAGAATGGCCTAAAACTACCAACATTGGCCCACCATGGCCCTAAACTAGCATTGCATGTCCCATCATGACCTAAAATTGGTAACACTTTTCTATTACTGCATGGCTTGAAATGGCCTTAAATTATCATTGGGGGCCGGAATGGCCTAAAACTATCAAAACATTATCTACACACACGGCCCAAAATGGCCTAAAACTAGCAATTGCTATAGCCCAATTGCATCAACTGATCACATCATTAGCATCAAACATATAATAAATAAATAAAAAAATCTACACATCGTACATGTCGTATAGCAAAAAATGTCCATAACATCTCATAGAGAATGAATCATTCGCATTATACATCAAGTGAAAAATACAAAAACATCCAATGATAGGGCTACATTAGGATTTGCTCAACTAGTGGTACAAGGTGGGGGTGGAGGTCCATCCTTATCCACTGCGTTGCTGGGGCCTACAACATCACTTGGTGCCTATTAACAGCAAGAAAAAAAATAAGAAACCTATAAGCAAATGTACAATATACAAACTAACAAAAGATGCATGAAAAAAATACAAAAACTAACCTAAGAGGATCCCACATCAACCATGTTTGGAGACAAGGTATCAAGGCCCTCCTCCAAACATCAAAGGATCGTTACCTCAGATAGCCACATCCAGTCTTCCTAGCTAAAGTCAACACCTACAAGGGTCTTGTCTTCATCCACAGTGGTCCATGTAGGCAGCTACATAGAAAAGGTGGTAGATGAAGTCTCCCCTGAAGGCATGATAATCTCCTGCTTCAGGGAACCACTATCCACTGCATGGCGAGTAAATATCTCGAAGGCCCATCTTCTACCAATTGCCTTAACAAACATCTCAAGGTGGTGATGGTTAATGGACTCTTCTTTAAGTTGCTAGAGATATGCATCTCACTCATGCTTATAGTGGTATTTGAGATTTTTTTGCATATGATCCCACTTGCACACCTTAGCACTAAAATTCTTCCAATCTTGACTTTTTTAGGAAAACAGATTCATTTATAACCTCTACTTAATGATCTCTCAGGTGGCCTCATTCTTGCCCTGGATGGTTGACCAGTACCTGGCATAGTTAATCTCTATGGTCTACTAGGTACTATCTCCTTGTGCTCGAGCCACTGAGAAATCATATTAGGATTAGAGGTCTTAGATCTTCTTGTCTTGGCTTGCCACTCTCTCCTAAAGCTCGTGCATGCATTTCCATAGGTATTCATTCAAGCGTCTATAGTTCCATAATGCTTTTACATAGGAAAATATGCACTTGTTGGTTGCCTTGTACACACGGCCAGGCACTTGCTCCACTTCAGAAGGATACTTGGGGATGACATCCATCTTTGCCACTCAATTTGGATCCTAGTAGAGCTTAGAACCTGTTGGTATGCAATAAGCAAATAAACACTAGTCACAAACTAAGCATTAAAATCAGTAAAGCAACAAAGACAAAACAAAAACATGCATACTGAGCTTAGGATTTGCCTATTGTAGGTGATCTACCATATCCTCAACAATGCCTTCCATGAAGGAAAACTTATTTGATGTCTCTACCCACAGCTTCATGTGGTAGGTAGAAGTAGGTGATGGACTACTGACAAGTACATCTAAGGATGCATAACAGTGATATTTAGCAACAACTAAATAGCCAAGGATGCAAGAGGAAAAGAGCTACACACCATCAAAGAGGTTGGCAAAATCATCCTCATTAGGGTGGAATAGCCCCTCTACCTCAAACTACTGGAAGGCCTTTGTAGCCTTGTGCAACTCCTCCCTGGGTACTCCTTCCTCCTCAACTTGAGGAGGGGCCACCTCTACTACTATTGTTGATGCTACTTTAGTAGTCCTCTTACCTAATTTACAAACATAGCATTTTAGCATTATAACTTAGCCAAGAAACACTAAAAAAATAAACATAAAAAAATATATAAACAAATGCATCTATACGTATACTAACCTACAACATTTGTGTGCAAGCTTGGGATCTTCTTGATGCTCACCTATCTAACTATAGGGGTAGCCTTCTTCACTGGGTGTGGTCTCTTGATCTTCACCTTGGAAGGTCCCATCATTTTTGCAATATAACAGTTAACCTTGTTCACATCCCTAATAATTATTGAAGGACACTTGCTCACGTTGTCATAAGAATAGTGTGACTACCCCAGATGGTCTTTGGTCATAACTGAATATGACTTATCAATCCCTTATGGGGGGTCCTACGTGCGAGTGGTTGCAAACAAGTGCTTCATTGAAGCCTTTGAAAGTTGCTCACAATCTTGCACTACCTAATGCTCGCTATCTTGGACCACTAGGAGCTCCACAAACCTTCGCAAATATGCTACAAAAAACGTGAAGTGCACGTGAAACCTCGCATGGAGGTTGTAGCACAACTTGGTGATCTCTGCATGTAGTTTGGTGGCAATGTAAGAGGCCTAGTTGAACCTTGTGCCCTCTTGTAGTACCTCCTTCATCACTCGTGCCTACTCTATTCCAAGAATTTTGCCTTGGGAGAGCAACTTCGGGAAGGCATGGGCATGAAGAGAGGATAGAGCTCTTAGACCTTAAGCACATGCATGTCCCTAATTAGGATTCCTTTGTGAGATCGAGTGGCTTCTAGCCACTCCTTGATCTCCTCTTTAAGGTCCACTTCTTTGTTGGCCTTGTCAATGACCAACAGGCCATTGGAGGAAAGGCTAAAGAGATTAGCAAAGAAGGCCTCATTGAGGTCCAAGACTAGCTTCACTGTGTGCATGCAAATGATGAAGTGGTGGATGTCATTACTGAAGGAGTCTATGATGGTGATCATTTTAGCCACCAAAATGCTTGGGCTAAGGACCTAGAAAAGGTCCATCAACCCAATACATGTGAGTCGACTAGTCAATGCCTCTGAGGCCTCATAGTACAACCAATACTGTACCCCCTCCACATTGTTGTATTTCATGATGAGGGTGGACTCACTGCGAATTGTGGTAACCACCGTCACCTCTTCTGAAGCAATTATAGTTACAACATAGGAAAAAACAATGTTAAAATTAGGCAAGGGCAAATCAACAAGTGCATGTGATTAAGCATAAGAGCAAAATGATAGATGTTTATGTGGAACAAATGATGTGAGAGGCGTAGGCAGTGGTGTAACTAGCTCCTCAAAGTTGGGCACACCATTAGCCCAACCCTCATCAAGCCAACCATAGGTTTTTCACTGGTCAAATGCCTTCAGGTACCAGGTGGAGTAATTCTTTAGATCATCTCCCACCTACTCAAGTATGACCTCCTGAAAGTTAGGACTAGAGGTGAACACCTCTAGGGCAATGTAGGTCAAAGCAAGAGCCTCTTTCTCATCATGGAGCTTCGGATCATTAACTTAAACCTAGCATTAGGCATGAGCACTTAGCAGTTAGCAAACTTAGCATGGGCTAATAGTAAGAAACATAATGCAAAACCATAAGAGTGCTTACCCTCTCACACAGTATACAGTCCCAGGTGGATTTTGGAACATTGTATGCACATGTAAAGCAACAAAGAGGGTGTTGCTCCTACTATAACAAGAGAACTCTAGCATCCCCTAGACCTTAGACAAGAGACGAGTGCCCTTGGGGCCTTGCCTTGAACCAAGTGCTATATCATCATCATCGGTAGTGGGCTCATTAGACATAAATTTCAATATGTCTTGGTTGGCCTCGAGCAACAATGTCTTGGTGACGACACTTGCAGCCTCTGCCACTAAGTGTGATTACATAATCACATTGAAATGCTGTAGCAGGAAAGCTAGGAACTTGGATGATCTGGGTTGAAACCATATTGCCTAATGACCCACCCACATATCCAATGTAGGCATGTTGGGCATAGGCTTGCTCATACAACAAAGAATGCCGACAAGCTTCACAACAACTAAAATGGGCTTTAGCAACACTCTACAACCACAAGGCAACAAATGTGTTAGTATATAATAGATGAATTTTGGCAAAAAATACATTAAATTACACTTAACACACTTAGCAAAAAATTAACATGACATAGTGTAAGTTAGAAAAAATATCCTAGGGCCCATTGGGGTTCCGCGAGTATAAGACGTCAATATATACATTTGACGTGCCTGGTACTCACTGGGGTACAATATGTTTTGCATAGCATTATCATTTGGTTTTGTATAATGGTGTATTTAGCATGACAAGTTGCATTATCATTTCATTTTGGCATGATTGCATATTTGGCATTAGCATTCTATGTTTCACAGGTTTAACAATTTTGCATAAAATTTTTGAAAAATTTTTAAACTCCCCATGGAGCATAGCCTCAAAATGTTGGAAAAATTTCAAGAAAAAATTCTAACTACTAGCTACACTCCCAAAAATTTTGAAATATCTTCTTAAAAGAAAGAAAAATAAAACTGCTCAATGTTGTGCCCCATACGCTTAGCGCTTACCATGGTCATGGCCCCTGTTGCCGTGACATTGAACACTCCCCACAGCACTGCCCCTCGGTTGCACCCTCGATGCTCAGAGTTTTTTTTATAAAAGAATAAGAAAAAAGAGAATGCAGGAAACACACCCTTGGATGCCGTGTCTCCCTTGCAGCCCTCATTGCACTAGGGCGCAATGCCCTCACGGGCCTGGTGGCCACCCTCATACATAAAGAAAAAAATAAAAAATAAAAAATAGCAGAAACTCTCTACTGTGTCCCTGCCTAGCGGTATGCCGTCTTGGCTATTGCTGATGCTGACGTCTGTACCCTTGTCCCACATTTTGGCCTTTAACATTTTTTTCAAAAACAAATACGAAAAAAAAGAGAATGGTTGAAACCATATTGCCTGATGACCCACCCACATATCCAATGTAGGCATGTTGGGCATAGGTTTGCTCATGCAGCAAAGAATGCTGACAAGCTTCACAACAACTAAGATGGGCTTTAACAACACTCTACAACCACAAGGCAACAAACATAGTGTTAGTATATAATAGATGCATTTTGGCAAAAAATATATTAAATTACACTTAACACACTTAGCAAAAAATTAACATGACATACTGTAAGTTAGAAAAAATATCCTAGGGCCCACTGGGGTTCCACGAGTATAGGATGTCAATATATACATTTGACGTGCCTAGTACTACTCATTGGGGTACAATATGTTTTGCATAGCATTATCATTTGGTTTTGCATAATCATTTATTTAGCATGACAAGTTGCATTATCATTTCATTTTGGCATGATTGCATATTTGGCATTAGCATTGTTTAACAATTTTGCATAAAATTTTTGAAAATTTTTCAAACTCTGGGCAACATAATTTTAAAAACTACAAAAAAATTCTAACTCCAGTAGCGTAGCTTAAGAAAAAGTGAAAAAATTTCTAATTGTTAGCTATGCTCCCCATGGAGCATAGCCTCGAGATGTTGGAAAAATTTCAAGAAAAAATTCTAGCTACACTCCCAAAAATTTTGAAATATTTTCTTAAAAGAAAGAAAAAGAAAACTGCTCAATGTTGTGCCCCATAAGCTTAGCGCTTACCGTGGTCATGGCCCGTGCTGCCGTGCCACTGAACACTCCCCACAGCACTGCCCCTACGTTGCGCCCTTGACGCTTAGACTTTTTCTTGATAAAAGAATAACAAAAAAAAAAGAGAATGCAAGAAACACACCATTGGATGCTGCATCTCCCTTGCAGCCCTCATTGCACTAGGGCGCAATGCCCTCACGGCCTCGGTGGCCACCCTCATACATAAAGAAAAAAATAAAAAATAAAAAATAGCAGAAACTCTCTACTGTGTCCCTGCCTAGCGGTATGCCGTCTTGGCTGTTGCTGATGCTGACGTCTGTACCCTTGTCCCACATTTTGGCCTTTAACATTTTTTTCAAAAAAAAATACGAAAAAAAAGAGAATGGTAGTGTCTTGTCGCACCCCTAGCCCTGGGACGGTTGTCCATGGTCACCACCAACAGTCTTGATCCCTTGCCTCACGTAGGAAATATTCAAAGCAAAATAAAAACAAAGGGCATAAACCCTTTGTCACACACCCTACTCCATAGGCAGTGGCTCTTGGTAGCCATTGCCAAACCCTCATCCTTGCCTTGGGTAGAGAAGAAATAAAAAAAAGGGAAAAGTTTTAAAGGCTCTTGGTACCACGGTCCTACGAGCGATAGCCCTAGGGCACTACCAAAAACCCAATCTCCCATTTTGTGTGCCATAAAAAAATAAAATTTTTCTTGGGCCCACGACCTTTCCCTTTTGCTCTTGCAGCCATATCGACTATTGCAGCAGCCACCATCACTACAAAATGCTATGAGCCCTAGTTTCTACGCTTTGCCTCCATCCCCATGCAAATCACATCAAACCTGCACTTCACAAAACCCTTGCAACATATGCGCACTATCTCCCTAGTTGCGGTGGCCCCAAATAGCCATGGCAGCGGTGGCTGTTGCCACAGCAAGGCATCGCCAAAATCAGAACCTAAGCCCCAAATGCCTAAGTGTAGGAAAAGTCAAAAAACAAAAAGGGGAGAGCGTAGTTGGGGTACTTGGCGGTTGGTGGCACCCTCCGCTCCTCCACGCATGTCTGCAGTAGGTTTTTTAGGAATCACTCTGCCTCATTCACATTGGTCAGATTGGGGTTCTAGCATCCACTTTGGGGTAACATTTTGGCTACTACGCTCTTGCAACTGTGCTATGCTCTAGAAAGGTCACATTTTGAACATTGACAATGACAAATTTACAAAGGGTAAAACATGTTTTTATACCCTTAGGGAACACTTAATCTTTTTTTACCTATCTCAGGACTACGCCCAACAATGTCAAGTGTACATGGGTGAGAGTGTAGTCGCCAGAGTTAGAAAATTTGTCAATTTTTTTGGTTATCCTCGAACTTAGAAAATTTTTTAATTTTTTTTGTAGCCCAGTGAGCACCCAAGCCAAGTTTGCCTTTTCAATACACCAAGCTTTGCTCCAATGATGGATTTAGTGCCATATCATGGTCTCTTAAGATCTTAAATTAGTGCATCATGGTCTGCTAAGATATTAAATTGGCACCCCATGGCCTACCGAGGCCTAAAACTAGCCCACACGTCCCTTGCCTTTAAAATCTCATTTTCATACTTAGGAGAAATTTTATTACATTGTTTTCTTTAATTGTGAATATTACTTTCATTAAGATAGGTGTAGCTTGACATTTTTCTAGTTGTTTTTGTAGGGTTATTGCAGAATTTACAACTTGACTACGTACGAGCATCTTCACTCACCTCTGGTCCTCACTAGGTCTCATGGTGATCTCACACGATGTATCGATCAACAATGTCTAAACCTTGAGCCCATGGCCTACGATGAATACATAACATTTATAGAGGCATTGCTAGACTAGCTAGACCATCTAGTTAGGGCTTTGGATCTAGAGGTAGGTGACATCATCGAGGATCCCCTTATTGAAGTCCCTATAGCAACATCTAGTGACAAGATGAAAACATTAAAACTTAGTTCTTTGTTAGAGCCTCAACACATCCAAAACATCACAAAAGTACTAAATAAAAAAATCAAGGCATTCACATGGTCTTATGAAGACATACTAGGCCTAGATCCTTGTGTAGTGCAACACAACATAATCCTTGATCCCAGCATAAAACTAGTTAAGCAGAAAGCTCGCAAGGTTAGGCTTGAGATAGTGTTGGTAGTCCACGATGAAGTCACTAAGCTCTACAAAGTTGGTTTCATTTAGGCCATTGACTACGTAGATTAGGTCTTCAACATTGTGGTTATACACAAAAAAAAATAAAACTATACGCATTTGCATAGACTTTTGGGACCTAAACAAAGTAACCATTAAAGATGATTTCCCATTGGCTAGTATTGATCAATTGGTTGATGTTACGGCTAGTCATGCCTTGTTGTCGTTTATGGACAAGTTCTTAGGGTACAACCAGATTTGGATTAACCCAGAGCACCAACTTAGTACTACCTTCATGACCCCTTGGGGTACCTTTTGCTACACCATGATGCCTTTCAAGCTCAAGAACATAGGATCAACTTATCAACGAGCCATTACATACATTTTTAGTGATTACTTGTTTAGTTTGCTTAATTATTATGTTGAAAATATAGCAGTTAAGTCCAAAGCATCATACAACCACACAGATGACTTAGAACTTGTGGTTAAACATTGCTTGAAGCATGAGCTTAAGTTGAATCCCAAGAAATGTGTCTTTGACGTCAAGATAGGCTACATGCTAGGTTTCATAGGATCCAAAGCAGGCATGTGCATAGAGTCGGATAAGGTTAAGGCCATTACCAACTTAGCACCATCGACCGACCTTAAGGACCTACGAGGGTTACAAGGTAGATTGCAATTCATACACTAGTGCATCACACAGTTGACTAATAAGTTGCAGCCCATGCAATATTTGCTCAAAAAGGGAGTCCACTTTGAGTGGATAGCTCAGTGCCAAGAGGCATTTGACAACCTTAAAAAGGAGTTGGCTCAACTTCCAATGGTCTACCCTTCGTAAGGGGATAAACCATTCTACATCTACCTTGCTATCTTAAATGCATTCATCACTTTTTTGCTTTGCAGAAATGAGATGATGGTATAGAGGTTTTGGTATACTACTTAAGCCATCCATTAGTTGCCTATAAAGCAAAGTATAATGATGTGGAAAAAAATTGGCTCACATTGGTCTTTGCACTCAAGAAGTGGAGGCATTATCTTTTTTGTAGCCAAGTCAACATCATTTGCAAAAGTAATGTACTCCAAGTAATTACAACGAATATTTACAAGAGCAGCCACATTGCACGTTGGAAAGTAATAACTACAAAGTTTGACTTGCATTACATTGCAGAAGCATCAATCACAGGTCAAGCAATAGCTGCACAACTTACGGCTTCCCCAATTGATGATCAAGCAACAATAGATCTAGAATTTCTAGATGTGCATGCCACAAGCATAAGTCAAGTGCCTAACAACTTTGAGGCACTATTACTTTTCAATGGTTCTTCAACCTCTCAAGGGGGTAGCGCCACTTCTATAATCATGTTCCCCTCTGGGGAGATCCAACCCTTCATGTATCATTTTGCATTTCATTGCACTAACAATGTGGCGGAGGATGAGGGTCTCCTTCGGGGCATCTTAGCAGCTCGTGGCCTATGAATACAAAACCTAGCAGTCTAAGGGTACTTGCAGTTAGTGGTTAACTAGGTCATAGAGGTTTATACTTGTAAAGCTCAACACTTGCAACCTTATTGTGACCTAGTAAAGCACTTGCTCAAACAATTTGCAACTGCTAATGTTTAGTACATCCCCTGTAATGAAAATGCCATTGCCGATGCCTTAGAAATGTTACCCTTAAGCATCGCACCTAAAATGTTTCACGCATTGTCCAACTTGGTGGTAGATTACACTATGCTTGTCATGCAAACAACTGACATTGCATTTATAGCCACAATAAGCACAACCCACGTAGTAGAGTGGCATGACGACATCAAGTTGTACCTTCTATAGGGTGAACCCTCGTAATATCTAATCATTGCCCAAAAGGATGTAGTGGGAAGGAAATCATGGCAATACATCATTGTAGGTGATGGCACTTTATGCTGTATATCCTATGATGGCATATTGTTGACTTGTGTTAGTGACAGCGAAGCACAGATGATCATCAAACAAGTCCATGAGGGACTCTATAGAGGCCACATAGCACCCAGGGAAATGGCAGTGAAAAACAGATGCTTAGGCTACTATTGGCCTTACATGAAGCACTATTGTTTCTCCAAGGTTAAGACATGTAACACGTGTCAATGGCATGGAAACTTAATGCACATGCAACCCACTAAACTGCATACAATGTAGATCACATGGCCATTTCAATGTTGGGGGTTGGACATCATAGGGCCATAACACCTATGTATTTCATAGCACATAGCTTCATCATAAGTACCACTGAGTATTTTACAAAGTGGGTTAGAGTTATTTTCCTTAGGAAGACCACATTACAGTAGGTCCACAAATTCATTCTTAATAACAAAGTATCCTATTTTGGTTTAACCATGACCATAGTCATAAACAATAGGCCACTCTTTAGCAGTGCTGAGACCAATGCCTTTTGCAAGTGATTTAGAATCAAATGTTCCTTTTTGTCACGTTACTACCTGTAGGTGAATGGCCAAGCAGAGGCCACAAACAAGGTCATCATCAATATTCTAAAGAAGATTCTTAGGAGCAGCAAACAGTGATGGCACAAGTAATTAACCTATGCACTTTGGGCCTACCGCACAACATGAAGAACTACAATAGGTAAGACACCATATAGTTTGGTTTATGGGTCTAAAGCCATCTTGCTTCTCAAATTGTAGGTCTCATTGCTTGATGTAATCCTCTCAAGCTTTATCGATAAGTTTTAAAATGATGAGTTGAGAATCATGGACCTTGACTCCATAGAGGAGGAGTGCATGCAAACACTTGATTGTATTGAGTGGTACCAACAAATGCAATGGCAGAAACACCATCACAATCAACATTGATGCCCAATCAGGAAAGGGGACTTAGTCCTCAAGGCCGTTTGCAAACTTGTGGACAAGTTCTTAGCCAACTGGGAAGGGCCTTGCTTGGTCATTAAGGCCTATGGTAATGGAGCATTCAAGCTTGCTAACCACGAAAATAATGAATTTTCTAATATGATGAATCACTTGTATCTAAAGTTGTACTATGCCTAGTATGCAGCGTCGCATATCAAACAAGGCAAGGTAAGCCATCATCCACTATGATGCTAAATTGACATAGATAGTCCGCTATGACTATAAACTGGCACAAGATGTCCACTATGATATTAAACTAGCATCCATATCCATAGTTGACTATGACTATAAACTGGTACACAATCATCCGCTATGATACTAAACTAGCATAGCTCATCCTTGGGCCATGACGTTAAATTGGCGCAACATCCACTATTTGCTATGACATTAAAATGGCACCCAATAGTCTGCTAGGAGTATAAACTAGCACATCATGGTCTACTAGAACCTTAAACTAGGTTCATGGTCTACCAGGGCCTTAAATTGGATTCATGGTCTACCAGGACCTTAAAATGGGTTTATAGTTCAACACACATAGTTTTGTAGACAAGCAAGCAACAATACTTCCAACTCCACATCATCAAGCATTTTGCTAATCTTTTAGAGTTGCCCTTGGGCATTTTGTTGACCTTCCAGAGCTATTGCCATAGTTGTTAGCACTACCAGCCCTAGGTTGCATTGGTAGCATTACCAGCTTTGGGTATTTCATTATTGCTTGGAGCTCTCATCATCAACATAACTCTTTGGAGTAATGGCAGCATTAGGGCACACATCATCTTGCTCACTTTGTTGGGCTCTTTCCATTACTTAGGCATTCACCATCGGTGTGGTTGTTAAAGTTTTTGTAGCCTTCTTGCTCTAGCACCTACACTAGTTTCTATACATTGGATCTACAAGCTCTTGTAACTGGTTTAGCACTCATGACACTTGCAGCACCCTCACATCTAGCAGTTTACTCTCATCTCATGTTGTATGGTTATTTTCTTATTTTCTCTAAGTTGTGTTTGCAGGACAAAGCCTCGGAGGTGGTTCTGTAGAGATGCATCTCATCACAGCGACAAGTTACCACATTGCTCTGATGTGCATGATCAGGCTAGCTAAATCACTTAGGGATGCACATCCCTATTATCCTACTATAGCCTACTTGTGTTTACCCATTCCACTTTACATTCCCTTTCCTTCCCCTACATCACTGAGCTTGCAACCTTTCCAATGCACATGACACCCTCTTTGTGTTAACCACAGAACCCATATTGGATGTAACACAACTTGTCTCATGGGGATCCTCTGTGGGCTGGTCAAAGTACAAGCGGATGTAATGCAACTCATCCTAGGGAGGAAACACCTACCCTATAAACATGACATGGTTGCACTAAAGCAAGGCGTGTTAGGTGGCATGTAACCCACTTGATGGAAAGCATCCCGCAGCTAGCATCTTGCAATCAAAATAGGTTTACCTCGTAGATCAAGAAAAGCCAAAAACTCAAAAAAGAAAAAAAAAAAGAGTAAAAGCATGAGGAAAAAAATGTCCTAAAAAAATTAGTAAAGCTGCAATTTCGTAATTGGTTCAACCCTAAATCCACATCGACTCTTTCATAAGCACTCCAACAAGAGGTCACAATTTTAGGAGCAAGTCATTCTAATGCCATGGACTTTGACTCTTTCATAAGCATTTTGACAAGAGGTCACTGTTTTGGCAACAAGCCACCTTTGCACTATGATCACCATCAGCTGCGCTGACTTCACATCTTGCAGTATCACACCATTCACATTTCATTCCCTTGTTATCCCCTAATGCATTCCCTACATCCTTTACCTCCAAGAATGCCATCATCCTTAGCACTCTTGAGCATGGCAAAGCAACATCTGGCTAGCTACTAATGGGCAATGTTGGTGCTAGGCCTACTATGGTGTTTTGCATTCTTTGTTGATGTCTCTCGAGCCACTCCTCCAGACATTAGCAAAGAGGGGCCAATGAAACACCACCAAATTTGGGCTCATGGGTCTCGAACATAAATTTATCTAAGTGTGAAAACTTGGAAAATTTCTCTAAGTGTTGATACTATGCTTCCCACTGCTAGGACTACGCTCTACAACATAGTTAGCATAGTTGACATAGGTAGTCAAGTATTGTAAGATTTTTTCTAAGTATCAATGATAGTTGCAGATTTTTCTAGGTGATGGACTATGCTCCCCCTATAAAGACTACACTCTAGAGCATAGTTAGCATAGTCTACACACTAATGACTAGTTTTTGCAAATTTTCCTAAGTGTCAAGGAAGAAGTAGTCAAGCTTGCTGACCATGGAAAAAATAGTTTAGCATATTTTTCTAACTTCTAAGGCTATGCTTCCTACTACGCTCCAGAGTGTAGCTAGTGTAGTCTACATGAACACATTAGTTTTTACCAGATTTCTCTAAGTGTTTAGATTATGTTTTCCCCATTAGGACTACACTCCAAAGCATAGTCAATGTAGTTTGCACTGGACCTCATCTTTTGGCAAAAGTTTTCTAACTCTATTGGACTACACTCTAGAGCATAGTTAGCATATAGTCATGTAGAATTGCCTCCAGAAGCCTCCAGAACTCAACATTGGTTAGCATCTCAGCTCCAACATTCCTTCAACAAGCAAGATCAGCAAGTTTTGTCTCTTTTGCATCCCCCATTTTCCCCAAAATTGTACCTACACTTGACACCACTCGAGAGAGTGGGTAGTGTAGTCTCCCAAATTGCACTATTTTGCATTATTTTCAAGTACTTTACATTCTATTTGGCACTTGTGCATGTAGTCTTGGTAGTGTAGTCATAGTTTGGTAGTTTCACAGGGTCCATCACAACAAAAATAATGGTGCTAGGACTTGAATGTGTGAATTTATTAGTTGTCAGCTAGATGATGGTTGGACAAGGATTTTTTGGCATGTCTAGGTTTGGACAAGTCTGGTTTGCATAGAGCTAATGCTCAATGTGATTCTATGCATGCCTATCCAACCATGGTGTGCTTCTTAAATGGTCTAAGTTGTGTCTCTTGCATGCTCCACTTGAGCTTGTTGGTAAGCTTAGGGTGCCTTTGGGCAATAAGGCTTCCAATGATAAGTTATGCAAAGGTGATGGCACACAAAATTTGCAAATTCAAAGCCTTGCCTGAGCACATGCTTTTAGTGCTTCATACCCCTAAGCATCACATCTATTGTTCTTGATGAAACATTATTCTACATTCTCATTTCTAATTTTAAGCATTTGGGATCAATGCATATGTTTAGAGTCTTCACATACAAAGATATAGGCTTTTGCTAAGCAAGGAGACTTTGACAAGAGTTATGCATAATGGATAGCAAGGGTAGGATCAACTTTGCCATTGGCATAATCAGTACACAAAAGGAGGATGACACAACGATAAAAGTTGCAATAACAAGTGTTGTAGTGGGCTTCTTCTCTTAGCTGCATGTTAACAGGTTCAATTGCATGGTGTTTCTTGGCTTATTAGGTTTCTGAACAATGGTGGTTAATGAGCAAGCCAATCTAGCATATTTGATTTGGCCCTAGTTTTATGCAGTATGTATCAAGGCCCTTCCAATCTAGCAAGCTTTGCAGTTCATGTGGCCCTATTCCTATATATATATATATATATATATCTAACATATTTTTAAAAAATTTTATTTTATTTATTCTATTTAAATTAAAAAGATGATACTTCAAGCATTGCTTGGTTGATGTAGCACTTCCAATTCTCATAACCTTACATGAGGTGGCATAGTGCATAATCATATTTTAAATTATATTCATTATTACTATTACTTTCATTTTATTGTCAAAGTAGGAGCTTCCATTACTTAGATGTTTTAGTTGTCTTATTTGTAGTTATGCACTTATGTTAACTAAGTGTTAGAGATTTTCCTTTTCCTTTTTCATGAATGATGATGTTGTTGGTTATGATTTGTGTATATAGATGCTAGGCATAAGATGGAGGAAGCCAAAAGAGGTTGGAACTCAAACAGGCTAGAGGGAGAGAGCTCCAAAGATAAAAATTGATGGTGGATGAAATGAGCAAAGGGGGAGAGGAAGGGAGGATTGTAACACCCCACCCTAGCTAGGGCAGGGTGATGCCTATGATCAAGTGATCTTATAATGGAAGCACGATAATTAAAAACCAATAATGTGTAGAATAGATGATATTAAGGAAGGTCAAATGGTATAAAACTTTCCAACCACACAAAAAACTAAACATACATTTCAATAGATAAAAAAAATGCATGTATCTACATAAGGAAAACTAGGCACTACTTTGCTAAAACACAAAAAACACATAAACATCATCATCGTATATATAAGAGTATAAAGAGTTTCATACAATGCTCTCTAGTCCACACTATTGTATATGAAAATATACATTAATCAAGCACTAAATATTTTTCCCTCCTCTACTCTCTCTCTCTATGCTCATCTAAGCTCCTACACCTTTCACTTGTAATTAAATAAAGTTATTACACAATTGAGTGGGAAGCCTTTACACTTCCCCTATTAGATGAAGTGTTGTACTAGAGGAGAGGAGTGGGGTACAAGGAAACTTGCAACAACTATTAGTCTTACGCATGCTCAAAAAAACACACACCATATCACCCATAATGCTAACATACTCTCATACAATCACACATAAAGCCATGGTTTGACATTGTCTATCCTGCCCATGTCATTGTACCCAAATAGTACATGACCCACACAATTAGAACACATATTATCAATGATATGAATTGATACCATCATATACATAGCCCATGTGGTTGCTAGCATATTCGCACTAAGTGTAGCATATGAAACATTGCCATTATGCCTATAGGTTTTTTATTAGTCTTTTATTTATCCAACCGGTGCTAGGGTTTGTCAACCAGTAACTTGCAACCACTAACCTTTTGGAGGATTGGCGATAGGGATGAATGCAAAAGAGCTTGCACCACAATAGGCCCTAAAAATATAATATTCCACTCATACAAGTCTCATCAACACCACATATCATATTGTACAAGTCCACATCATCCCATACATTGCATATATCTTAATACATATTTTGTAATCAAACTTAGAAAATTTTAGGAAATAGAAAAAATAACATGTCCAAGCTCAATCCTTGAGCTATCCACCCCACATGGCCACATTGCATAATCATATACACTAATCCAACACAAAAATATAGGGAAAAGGTAAAGACAAACCACTAATTACAATTGTTGGGTAGAAATGTTGAAATAAGTAGAAAATCCTCAAAAATCTAGTAGGCCTTTGTTTCTCTTTGAATAAGTTCTACACCTATGTAGATATGACCATAGCAATCCCAAATCTAGGTTCAGAGTAAGCAAAAATTGTCTAGAAAGCTCAAAATTTAGAAAAATGTAGAATAGAAGAAGAAAGTAGAAAGAAAAATAGAAGAAAATAGGCTCTTGTGTGTTTTTGTTAATGCGATAGAAAAAAATAGAATCCAAAACCAAATTTCTCTTGTAAGTAGTGTTGAGGTGATGAAAAAAGAATAAAGCTAAAAATAAAACTATGCTTTTGAGCATATGTTAAAAAACATATACATGTAACCTTTGGTTTTTTCTCCTTGGCGCACGTCACATGGAACCTAAAATTTCTTTTTCTACCTTTATTTTATTTTATTTTTTAAATATGTCATTTTTATAAGTTAATATATTTTTCTCCTTCATAACTAATATCATAAACTTTAATCATGTGTAACAAACACACCAGGACCCCAAATCAAAATTTGTTTCAACATATAAGATCATTATCATACGCTCTACACATTCACATGCCAAAACCACACCCAAACATCACCCAACATAGTGGTATAGTACAAATGCAAAAATACCAAATTCACACATAAAAAATAAAAACATATAGGATAGGTGCTCTTGTATCTCAATCGAACACCCCTGCTAGCAACATCACCTATCTAACACATCACATAGTGCTAGTGTACATAATCATGTTACTTAAGCATGTAAAGAAATCATACTCATAACATAAAGATGAAGCCTCATAACATATAAAATACATTACCTCATCCCCAACAACTCACCTGGACTCCACACGTAATGTATAAATCATAAGCGTATGACCATACCTACTGTCTCAGGATGGGATGTAAGACTCTTTCCTCCTTAAGAATCTTCCTCCCAAAAGATCTTAGGATGAGCTATGCACATATTAGTCTTCACCTCCCAAGTGGCCTTTAAAGCTCCATGTCTACTCCATAAAATATTAACCATAGGAATAACTTTACTGTGTAGCTATTGCAACATACGATCAACAATCTCTACTAGTTGCTAAACATAACTAACATCAGACTATAGTTGTATCCTTGAATGGTTAATCACATGATGTTCATTAGGCACATAATGTTGTAGCATAGATACATAAAATATATCATGGACATGTGCCAAATGAGGAGGTAATGTTATCCAATAGGCCACTCTCCTAATCTATTATAACACATGAAATGAACCAATGTATTTAGAAGCCAATTTTCCTTTTTAGCCAAATCAAGTAAGGCTTTTCAAAGGAGAAATAGGAAGAAATACATGATCTCTAAATACAAACTCCAATGGCCTATGATGTCGATTGGCATATGCTGCTTGCCTATCCTATGTAGCTCTCAATCTATCTCTGATCTCCTAAATCTGCTTTGTAGTCTACTTCACCAAATTTATGCTCACCTATTGAAAATCTTCTATGGTATCTTAACATAAAGGTTTTCTACATGGCCTACCATATAAAATCTCATATGGTGCTACTTGCAGGATCTCTTGATAACTATTGTTATATGCAAATTCAACTAATGGTAGCATCTAATCCCAACCTTCTGTATACTGCAATGCATAGGCTCTCAACATGTCTTCTAGAATTTGATTCACTTGCTCAGTTTGATCATTAGTTTGTGATGATATGCTAAACTTATATTTAGCTTTGTACCCATCTACTTTTGAAATGCCTGCCAAAAATGTGACATGAACCAAACATCTCTATCACTAATAATCCATTGTGGCACATCATGCAATTGCACTATTTCTACAAGAAAGAGATGTGTAATTTCTACTACACTTACTAATGATTTTGTGGTAAGGAAATGGGAAAACTTTGTCAACAAATCAACAACTACTAATATAGCATCATGGCCATTACATGCTTGTGGAAGACCAACAATGAAATCCATACCAATGATATCCAATTTCCACCAAGAAATATTGTGGGAGTGCAAATATCCCCCAAGTCTTTGATGCACTTTCTTCACCTATTGGCAAATTAAACATCAAGATACATACTCTCCTATTTTCCTCTTCATACCAGGCCACCAATACATCCATTGTAAACTATGGTACATCTTTTAACTACTTGGATGCATTTGGTATCTGCTCATGTGGGCCTCATCCATCAACTAAATTTGTAGAGCTTCTGGAACACATATTTGACCATCCCTCCTTAACACCCCATGACTATCCATAGAGAGTGGTCCATTAGAGGCAATCTGTTGCATCAATGCCTGACACTAGGGATTATGTTGTTGTTGCTCTCCTATTTTCTCTTGCAAATCTGATTGAATTATCAAGTTATTAAGCTTACTTTCCATCCTACTTAATGCATTTGCTACTTTGTTAGTCTTACTAGGCTTGTATTTAATAGTGAAATCAAAATCAATAAGCAGCTCCACCCATCTATGTTGTTGTAGGTTTAACTATGGTTGACTCATAAGACATTGGAGGCTCTTATGGTTAGTCCAAATAGTAACATGATTTTCATATAGATAATGCTACCAAATCTTCAATGCAAAGATCACAACATCTAATTCTAGATCATGCATAGGATATCTAATTTCATGTGGCCTTAATTTATGGGATGCATAAGCCACAACCTTTCCATCCTGCATCAATACACAACCAAATCCATCCCCTAAAGCATTAGTACTAACATCATATGGATGTCCTGGTGTAGGAGATATTAGCACTAGAGCAATCACCAATCTATGCTTTAACTCTTCAAATACAGCTTGAAAAGCTAGGCCCTAAGTAAAGTTAGCCTCCTTCCTTAGCAATCTAGTCAAAGAAGATGCTATGTGGGAAAAATGTTTCACAAACCTTTGGTAAGATCCTACTAAGCCCAAGAAGCTTCGTATCTCCACTACTAAGTGTAGCATAGGCCAATCATGAATGACTACAATCTTTGCAGGGTCTATAGAGATACCAACTCTTGACACCACATGTCCTAAGAACTAAATCTCTAATTGCCAAAATGAATACTTGGATGGTTGAGCATATAATTGGTACTTCCTTAAATTTTGTAAAGCCATCCTCAAGTGCTCTACATGTAATTACTCATCAGAAGAATATACTAAGATATCATCTATGAAAACAATCACAAATTGATCTAGGAATGGCTACATCATAGTATTCATGAGATGCATGAAAACTACTGGTGCATTTATCAATTCAAAGGGTAGCACCAAAAACTCATAATGGCTATATTGTGTTCTAAATGCTATATTTGACACATCCTATTTATGAACTCGTACTTGATGATACCTAGACTTGAGATCAATCTTTGAAAATACATGATTTCCCTGAAGTTGATCCAACAAGTCATCAATGTGTGGTAGAGGATATTTATTTTTCACAGCGACTTGGTTTAACTACCTATAATCTATGCATAGTCATAAACCCCTATTATTATTCTTAACAAATAGCACTGGTGCATACCATGGTGATACACTGGGTCAAATAAGGCCTTTATCTAGTAATTCTTGTAGTTGAATCTTTAGCTCTGCTAGCTCTATGAGAGACATACTATGTGGAGCCTTTGAAATAAGCTCTATACTAGGTTTAAGTTCAATCTTGAACTCAATCTCTTGGCTTGGTGGCAAACTCAGTAATTTTGACTGGAATACATTGAGAATTCGTGAACCACAAGAATTTGATTTATCTCCACCATATCTATTTTATAGATCATAGCCACAAAGAACTCATGCCCTTTTTGAAGCATCCTACTATACATCTAAGAGAAGACCAAATATAGGTGCATAGTCCTCGAATGAGTTTGTACCTCAAATAGAGCATCGTTGACTGATTGTAGTCATAGGAGCTTTTTTTGATAGTCCAAACTAGCATTAAACTACAACAACCAATCCATCCCCAAAATTACATCATATACCCCAAGATCCATAACATGTAAATCACTAACCCATTGCACACCTATACACACCTGATCAACTTAAGTTTCATGACCCCTAGCAGAAGATACTATCAACCCAAGAGAAAGAGAATGACATAAAAGAGCTACAGATGTGCAATCATAGGATCTATGAAATAATATCTAGCACCTATATCAAATAACATCAACACAACAAAGCTTAAAATCACACCTCCTGTCTCCATCACTGTGTTTAGATACACATTCAAAGGTTGGTCTATTAAGGCATACATCCATCTTTGAGTCCTCTAGTCCCCTCCTTTGGGTTGAGTGAGTGTTGCTCCACATCCACCCTAAACTAGAGGTCACTGTTCTTAGCCTCTACCTCCTTCATTAATGCTTGCCTACTTTGGGCACTCCTGAGAATGATGCTTTGGTTGCCTACATGCAAATTAATTTTGGAAATCCCTCTATAGATGACCAAGCTACCCACATCTATGATAAATAGTAGCTCCATGACTAGCTCCAATAGTAGGACCACAAGTAGGTGTTGGATGCTCTCCTTCATGGCCACAAGCTTGCTTAGAGGGGCAAGGCCTCCCTCCAAATGTTGGTCCTCTCTTCTGCCCTATCACCTCTCTCTATGCACTATATCTTCCTGTTGACTCCTCTCTAAATCCATGGATACTGATCTAGCTTCATCACTGGAAGTCAATTTGAGAGGTAATAGGTGATCCTTCAAAGATGGTCTTAACCCTCGAACAAACTTGTTCACCTGTGCTCAATCATCTATTTGCATCTGAGGTACATAACTACTTAGCTCAGAGAAATGAGCATCATACTCCACCATAGACTAACTACCATGATACAAATGGTATAACTTGTCCTCCTTGACATATGCATATTGGGTAGAGACATAAAAAACTCTGAAAGATGCTAGAAAATCATCCCATGCCACCTTTTAACTAGGCCATCCCTTGGCATGCTCTTCAATCATCCACTAATGCTGAGCAGTACCAACTAATTGATAAACTACCAAGTGAGTCTATTGAACTGATGAAGAATCCATCAAATCAAAATCCTTTTGTAATTCCTCCAACCATTCTATAGCTACTATGGGATCCTTAGTGCCATCAAAGTTAGGAGGTCCCAACTTCCAAAATTGCTCTACTAGTTGCCTATTGATAGGCTACCTATTTGATTCTCCTGAGCCTCCATTACCACTACAACTTCCCACTTCCTTGATCATGGGAATGAGAGCATCACTAGCTGTAATATGCTGCTACAGGATCTACAAAAATTGTTGTATGAGAGTTGGTTGCTTATTTGTAGGACCACTGCTAGATGTTTGAGGAGGTTGCTCTTGTCCATCATTAGGCCCTTTTGGATTGTAGGCCCTACCAACATCATGACCACATCTACTATACATATCTATAACCTAAAATACAAATGGGTAAGTACCCCAACCTTGATACAACATTGGAGTAAACTAGCTTCAATACCACAATGTAACACCTTGTCCTAGCTAGGGTATAGTGATGCCTAGGATTAAGCAATCTTATAATGGAAGCATGATAACTAAAAACCAATAATGTGTAGAATACATGAAATTAAGAAATGTCAAATGGTACAAAACGTTTTGACCACACCAAAAACTACACTTACATTTCAATAGATTAAAAATATGCATACATAAGGCAAACTAGGAACTACTTTGCTAAAATACAAAAAACACATAAACATAATCATCATATATATAAGAGTACAAAGAGTTTCATACAACACTCTCTAGTCCACACTAATGTATATGAAAATATACATTAACCAAGCATTGAAGATTTTCCTATCCTCTACTTTCTCTCTTCATGCTCGTCTAGGCTCTTGTGCCTTTTACCTATAATTAAATAAAGTTAGTACACAACTGAGTGGAAAGCCTTTACAGTTCCCTTGTTAGATGGTTGACAAGTCTTACACTAGAGGAAAGGAGTGGGGTACAAGGCAACCTGCAACAACTATTAGTCTTACACATGCTTAAAACAACACACATCTTATCACCCATAATGCTAACATACTCTCATACAATCACAGATAAAGCCATGGTCCAACATTATCTATCCTACCCATGTCATCATACCCAAATAGTCCATAACCCACACAATTAGAACACATATTATCAGCAATATGACTCATGAACCGATACCATCATATACATATCCCATGTGATTGCTAGTATATCTGTGCTTAGTGTAGCATATGAAACATTTCCATTATGCCTACGGGTCTTTTATTTATCCAACCGATGCTAGGGTCCATCAACCTATGACTCAGAAGCATTAGCCTTCTAGAGGATTGGTGATAAGGACAAGCACACCTATGCCATGTACTAGTCATAGGGATGAACACACCTGCAGTCTTCCACTCTTAGGATGAGGCCTAAGATAGGAGCCTCACTGATGCATCATAGTGGGGGGTTAATCCATACTACCTCTAGGGTGCCACATCACCAATTGGTCCACACCCTCATGCTAGCACCACTTGCCAACAACTATCACAAGCAACGCCATGAAAACATGTACACAGTTTGGCTAGCTTAAGCCAACACATCATATGCACAACACATCCAAATAAATATAACCACACATATTCACCCAAAAAGTTTAATTCATTCCATGAAAACAATACCACAATGCACCAAAACAACATGAATACCTTGATATGATAAAACAATACCATATTTCTCAGATGACATGTACTTCCATACAAATGACCTCTATAATAACCTTCAAAATGATACATGCCCAAAGAGAAAACTAATCCCATAATTAGAAAGAACTTCCCAAAATGATCCCAATGACAATAATTTAACCTAAATTGAACTCCTCGAAGCAAAGTTATGCATGTTCAAAGTTTGATTAGGAAAATAATATTTAATTGCCACCTTGAAGGATTGAAACTCCCAAAAGCGCTTGTTCCCTAATAGGCCCCACAAATATCATATTCCAATCATACAAGTCTCATCAACACCACATATCATATTCTACAAGTCCACATCATTCCATACATCACATATATCTTAATACACAATTTGTAACTAAAATCGGACAATTTTAGAAAATAGAAAAAATAACATGTCCAAGCTCAATCCTTGAGCTATTTGCCCCACATGGCCACATTGCATAATCATATACACTAATCCAACACAAAAATATAGGGAAAAGGTAAAGGCAACTCACCAATTATAATTGTTGGGCAAAAAGGCTGAAACAAGTAGAAAATCCTCAAAAATTTGATAGAACTTTGTTTTGCTCCTAACAAGTTTTGCACCTATGTAGATATGACTACAATAATCCCAAATCCAGGTTCAGAGTAAGCAAAAACCAGCCAAAAAGCTTAGAATTTAGAAAAATTTGGAATAAAAGAAGAAAGTAGAAAGAAAAACAAGAGAAAATAGGCTCCTATGCATTTCTATTAATGTGACAAAAAAATAGAACCTAAAACCCAATTTTTCTCATAAGTAGTGGTGAGGTGGTGGCAAAAGAATAAAGCTAAAAATAAAACTATGCCTGTAAGCATATGTTGAAAAAACATATACACACAACCTTTGGTTTTTTCTCCTTGGTGTACATCATGTGCAATATAACATTACTTTTCCTAACTTTATTTTATTTTCATTTTTTTAAATATGTCATTTTCATAAGCAAATATATTTTTCTCCTTCGTAACTAATATCGTAAACTTTAATCATGTGTAACAAACACATCGGGACTCCAAATCAAAATCTGTTTGAACCTACAAGATCCTTATCATATGATCTACACATTCACATGCTAAAAGCACATCCAAACGTCATGCAACATAGTGCTATAGTACAAATTCCAAAATACCAAAATCACACATAAAGCATACAGACATACTAGATAGGTGCTCTTGTACCTGAATCCAACACCCCTACCAGCAACATCACCTGTTTAACACATCACACAAGGCTAGTGTACATAATCATGTTAGTTAAACATGTAAAGACATCATACTAGTAACATAAAGACAAAGCCTCATAACATATAAAATACATTAACTCGTCCCCAACAACCCACCGGGACTCCACACGTAATGTATAAATCATAAGCATATGACCATACCTACTATCTTTGGATGGGATGTAACACTCTCTTCTACTTGAGAATCTTCCTCTCAAAAGATCTCAGTATGAGTTGCATGCATCTTAGTCTCCACCTCCCAGGTAGCCTCTAAAGCTCCATATCTACTCCATGAAATCTTGACCATAGGGATAACTTTATTATGTAGCTATCACAACATACGATCAACAATCTCTACTAGTTTTTCAACATAACTAACATCAGACTATAGTTGTATCTCTAAATGGTTAATCAGATGATGTTCATTAGGCACAAAATGTCGTAGCATATATACATGAAATACATCATGTACATGTGTCAAATGAGGAGGTAATGCTATTTGATAGGTCACTCTCCCAATCTGTTGCAACACCTGAAATGAACCAATGTATCTAGGAGCCAATTTCCCTTTTTAGCCAAATTGAGTAAGGCCTTTCAAAGGAGAAACACAAAGAAATACATGATCTTTAACTGTAAACTCTAGTGGCCTTTGACGTCGATTAGCATATGCTGCTTGCCTATCTTGTGTAGCTCTCAATCTATCTTGGATCTCCCGAATTTGCTCTATAGTCTACCTCACCAAATCTGTGCTTACCTACTAACGATCTTCTATGGTATTCCAACATAAAGGTTTTCTACATGGCCTACCATATAAAATCTCATATGGTGCTACTTGCAAACTCTCTTGATAACTATTGTTATATGAAAATTTAGCTAATGGTAGCATCTGATCCCAACCTTATCTATATTGTAAGGCATAGGCTCTCAACATGTCTTTTGGAATCCGATTCACCTACTCAATTTAATTATTAGTTTGTGGATGATATGATGAACTTATATTTAGCTTGGTACCCATCTCCTTTTGAAATGCCTACCAAAAATGTGACATGAATCAAGAATCTTTATCACTAATAATCTATTGTGGCACACCATGCAACTGCACTATCTCTACAAGAAAGAGATGTGTAGTTTCTACTACACTTACTGATGATCATATGATAAGGAAATGGGTAGACTTTGTCAACAAATCAACAACTACTAATATAGCATCATGACCATTGTGTGCTTATGGAATATCAACAATGAAATCCATACCAATGGCATTCCATTTCCACTAGGGAATATCATGGAAATGCAAATATCCCCAAGTTCTTTAATGCTTTATCTTCTCCTTTTGGTAAATTAAACATCAAGATACATACTCTCCTATCTTACTCTTCATACTAGGCCACCAATACATCTGTTGTAAACTCTAGTATATTCTTTGACTACCTAGATGCATTTAGTATCTACTCATGTGGGCCTCATCCATCAACTAAATTTGTAGAGCTTCTGGAACACATATTTGACCATTCCTTTATAATATCCCATGACTATCCATAGAAAGCGGTCCATCAAAGGTAATATGTTGCCTCAATGCTTGACACCAAGGATCATGTCATTGTTACTCTCCTATTTGCTCTTGAAAATCTAATTGAATTGTTAAGTTATTAATCTTTCTTTCTAGCCTACTTAATGCATCTGCTACTTTATTAGTCTTGCCAGGCTTGTATTTAATAGTGAAATCAAAATCAGCAAGCAGCTCCACCCATCTATGTTGTCATAGATTTAACCATGGCTGACTCATAAGATATTGGAGGCTCTTATGGTTAGTCCAAATAGTAACCTACTCTTCATATAAATAATGCTAACAAATATTCAATGCAAAGATCATAACACCCAATTCTAGATCATGCACGAGATATCTAATTTCATGTGGCCTTAATTGATGGGATGCATAAGCCACAACCTTTCCATCCTACATCAACACAAACCAGATCCATTCCTTGAAGCATCAGTACTAACATCATATGGATGTCCTAGTGTAGGAGATATTAGCATTGGAGTAATCACCAATATATGCTTCAACTCTTCAAATATAACCTAAGAAGTTGGGCCCCAAGGAAAGTTAGCCTCTTTCCTTAGCGATCAGGTCAAAGGACATGCTATGTGGGAAAAATGTTCCACAAACCTTTGGTAATATCATGCTAAGTCCAAGAAGCTTCATAACTCCACTACTGAGTGTAGCATAGGCCAATCATGAATGATTGCAATCTTTGTAGGGTCTACAAAGATACTAGCTCCTAACACCACATGTCCTAATCACTAAATTTTTGATTACTAAAACAAACACTTGGATGGCTAAGCATACAATTAGTTCTCCCTTAAAGTCTATAAAACAATCTGCAAGTGCTTTGCATGTAATTTCTCATTAGAAGAATATACTAAGATATCATCTATGAATAGAATCACAAATTGATCTAGGAATGGCCACATCACACTATTCATGAGGTGCATGAAAACTACTAGTGCATTTGTCGACCCAAAAGGTAGCAGCAACAACTCATAATGGCTATACTGTGTTTTAAATGTTGTCTTTGACACACCCCATTCATGAACCTACACTTAATGATACCTAGAATTGAGATCAATCTTTGAAAATACATGAGCTCTCCAAAGTTGATCCAACAAGTCATCAATGCATGGCAGAGGATATTTACTTTTCATAGTCACTTGGTTTAACTACTTGTAATCTATGCATAGCCACAAACTCCCATCTTTCTTTTTAACAAATAGCACTAGTGCACATCATGGTGATACACTGGGTCAAATAAGGCCTTTATCTACTAATTATTGTAGTTGAATCTTTAGCTTTGCTAGTTATATGGGAGACATCCTATGTGGATACTTTGAAATAAGCTTTGTACCAGGTTTAAGTTCGGTCTCAAACTTAATCTCTTGCCTTAGTGGAAAACCTTGTAATTTTGACTAGAATACATTAGAGAATTCGTAAACCACAAGAATTTGATCTATCTCCACCATATCTATTTTATAAATTGTAGCCACAAAGCATTCATGCCATTTTTGAAGCATCCTACGGTACATCCCAGAGGAGATCAAATCCAAGTGCATAGTCCTTAGATGAGTTTGTATCTTAATTAGAGCATCCTCAATTGATTGTAGTTGTAGGAGCTTTTGTTGACAGTCTAAACTAGCACTGAACTACAATAGCTAATCCATCCCAAAAATTACATCATATACCCCAAGATCCATAACATGTAAATCACTAACCCATTGCACACCTTCCAATTCTATTGATACATCTATGCACATTTAATCAACTTGAGTTTCATGACCCCTAATAGAAGATACTATTAACCTAGGAGAAAGAGAATGATATACAATAGCTACATGATGTGCAAGCATACAATTTATGAAAGAATGGCTAGCACTTCAATCAAATAACATCAACATAGCAAAGCCCAAAATCATACCTCCCATCTCCATCACTGTGTTTGACTGCACGTCCAAAGGTTGGTCTATTAAGGCATACACACATCCTTGAGTCCTCTAGTCCCCTCCTTCAGGCTAAGTGACTGATGCTCTATGTCCACCTTGAACTAGAGGTCACTGTCATCAGCCTCTACCTCCTCAACTACTACTTGCCTACTTTGGGCACTCCCGAACTTGATGCCTTGGCTGCCCACATGCAAAACAAATTTGGTAATCCCTCTATAGATGACCAGGCTACTCACATGTAAAAAAAATCTGGTAATCCCTCTGTAGATGGCCAAGTTTCCCACATCTATAACAAATAATAGCTTCATGACCAGCTCCAATAGTAGGATCATGAGCAAGTGTTGGATGCTCTCCTCCATGGCCATGAGCTTTCTTAGAGGGGCTAAGCTTGTCTCCAATTGCTGGTCCTCTCTTCTACCCCCGTCATCTCTCTCTATGTGATGTATCTTCCCATTGACTCCTCTATAAATCCATGGCTATTGATCTAGCTTCATCATAGGAAGTTAATTTGAGAGGTAATCGTTGATCCTTCAAAGATGGTCTCAATCCTTGAGCAAACCTGTTTGTCCATGCTCAAGCATTTATCTACATCTAAGGTACATAACTACTCAGCTCAGAGAAATGGGCATCATACTCCACCATTCACCAATTAGCTTGATACAAATGGTAGAACTTGTCCTCCTTGACTTATGCATATTTGGTAAACACATAACAACTTCTGAAAGATGCTAGAAAATCATCCCATGTCACCTCTTGACTAGTCCATCCCTTGGCCTACTCTTCAGTCATCCACCAATGCTGGGAAGTACCAACTAATTGATAAATTACCAAGAAATTTTGCTAAATTGATGAACAACCCATCAAATCAAAAGCCTTTTGCAATTCCTCCAACCATTTTGTAGCTACAGTGGGATCCTTAATGCCATCAAAGTTAGGAGGTTCCAAGTTTCGAAACTGCTCTACTAGTTCCCTATTAATAGGCTACCTCTTTAATTCTCCTGAGCCTCCACTACCACTACCACTTCATACTTCCCTAATCATGGGAATGGGAGCATCACTAGCTACAACATGTTGCTTCAAGATTTATAATAAGTTTTGTATAAGCTCTAGTTGCCTATTTGTAGGACCACTGTTAGATGTTTAAGGGGGCTACTCTTGTCCATCATTAAGTCCTTCTGGTCTGTGGGCCCCACCAACATCATGACCACATCTACTATACATCTCTATAACTTGAAATCACAAATGGGTAAGTACCCCAACCATCATACAACATTGGAGTAAACTAGCTCTGATACCACAATGAAACACCCTGCCCTAGCTAGGTGATGAGACGCGATATCGCATAGGCCGCGATATCGCGTCCCATGCGATATCATGTACACGATATCGCGTTGTCCCCTACGATATCGCGTACACGATATCGTGGTCCGCCGTCAAATCTATAAATAAGAGGTGGCAGTCCCCTTAATTCCCAATCCTGGCTAGAAGTAGTGAAGCTTTGGCAGTTTGATCACTCTAGAGATAGATTAATTTCCCATGTGCCCGCAGTAGGAGTCCTAGAGTGAACGGATCTTTATTCGAGCAACATTGTACCTGAACACAAGTTGTGTATGGAAATAAAGATGAACTTGATTGGATAAACCTTGCAGTACATGGATAGGATTTTATCTATTGTTATTTATTACTTTCCTAGAATGCGGTACGAGTACGACTTGATTACAAGCATCTAAGGATGTGTACGGCTAGTCAAGGAATCGGCTGCTCGTTGCATGCGGTATAAGTACGACTTGATTACGAGCATTATGACTGCTTGGTAACCCAGTGGTGTATTCTAGGATCTATGCTTGTTAATCCCAGTGGTAGTCCCGAATGTGTACGGTTAGTCAAGGAATCGGCTGCTCATCGCACTTAGGCTAGTTAGGCTCTCTCAACCCTTTCCTCCTAGTTAGGTGCCTCAGTACGACCACTTTGAGCACGTGCGTTACGTGTGGTGATCCCAGTAACGATTAGCGTTTGCTAGCCACAGTTGCATCGGTTTAGGGTGTGTACGGTATGTGGGAACGGATGCTAACGCTAGTTAATTTAGACTTAGTCCTTAGTTAGAGTTAGTTAGCTCTCTCAACCCTTCACCTTATAGCATAGGAGATAAAACCAGAAAAGACCATAAAAATCATATACCTCGGACTTACTTAACCATACACCATGAAAACAACAAGTAAGTCTAAGAAGACAATGAATGATTAACCCCAAGTGTTCCATGGGGCGTTTAGGCATTTAGTCTACGGAGTTCGACCGGATCATGTGTGCTACGCTCGTTTCGTATGGTTGAGTGTAGGGGTACCTCGCCACTCATCACTAGGGAAAGGTGATGCTTAGGATCTATTGATCTTATAATAGAAGCATGATAACTAAAAACCAATAATGTGTAGAATACATGATATTAAGGAAGGTGAAAAAGTACAGAACTTTCTGACCACATTAAAAACTAAACATACATTTTAATAGATAAAAAAAATGCATGTCTCTACATAAGGTAAACTAGGCACTGCTCTACTAAAATACAAAAAATACATAAAGATCATCATCATATATATAAGAGTACAGAGAGTTTCATACAATGCTCTCTAGTCCACACTATTGTACATGAAAATATACATTAAGCAAGCCCTAAATATTTTCCCATCCTCTACTCTCTCTCTCTATGCTTGTCTAGGCTCCTGCACCTTTCACCTATAATTAAATAAAGCTAGTACACAACTGAGTGGGAAGCCTTTACACTTCCCCTATTATATGGTTGATAAGTGTTGCACTAGAGGAAAGGAGTGGGGCACAAGGCAACCTACAACAATTGTTAGTCTTACGCATGTTCAAAACAACATACACCATATTAGCCATAATGCTAACATACGCTCATACAATCATAGATAAAACCATAGTCCAACATCGTCTATCCTTCCCATGTCTTCATATCCAAATAGTCCATGACACACATAATTAGAACACATATTATCAATGATATGACTCACAAATCGATACCATCATATACATAGCCCATGTGGTTGCTAGCATATCCACGCTCAATGTAGCATATGAAACATTGCCATTATGACTGCAAGTATTTTATTTATCCAACTAGTGGTAGGATCTTTCAACTTGTGACCTGCACCCACTAGACTTCTAGAGGACTAGCAATAAGGATGAACACACCTATACCATGTACCAACCATAGGGATGAACACACCTATGCTCTCCCACTCTTAGGATGAGGCCTGAGATAGGAGCCTCATCGATTCATCCCAGTTGGGGTTAATCCATACTACCTCTAGTGTGCCTCATCACCAACTGGTCCACACCCTCATGTTAGCACCACTTGCTAACAACCATCATAAGCGATGTCATGAAAACATGTACACAGTCTAGCTAGCTTAAGCTAACACATGTCATAAGCACAACCCACCCAAAAAAACATAACCACACATATCCACCTCCAACAGTTACAATCATTCCATGAAAACAATACCATACTGTATTAAAACAACATGAATATCTCAATATGACAAAATAATACCATATTTCTCAGATGGAATGTACTTCCATACAAATGACCACTATAATAGCCTTTAAAATGATATATTCCTAAAGAGAAAACTAAATCCATGATTAGAAAGTACTTCCCAAAATGATCGCAATGCCACTAATTTTACCTAAATCGGACTCCTAGAAGCAAAGTTATGTGTGATCAAAGTTTGATTAATAAAATAATATTTAATTACCACCTTGAAGGATTGGAACTCCCAAAAGTGCTTGTGCCCCAATAGGCCCCAGAAATATTATATTCCAATCATACGAGTTTCATCAACATCACATATCATATTTTACAAGTCCACATCATCCTGTACATTGCATATATCATAATACATAATTGATAACCAAAATTAGACAATTTTGAGAAATAGACAAAATAACTTGTCCAAGCTTAATCTTTAAGCTATTTGCCCCACATGCCCACATCACATAATCATATACACTAATCCAACACAAAAATACAGGGAAAAGGTAAAGAAAACCCACCAATTACAATTGTTGGGCAAAAAGGCCAAAACAAGTAGAAAATCCTTAAAAATATAATAGGACTTTGTTTTGCTTCTAGCAAGTTTTTCACCTATGTAGATATGACCATAGCAATCCCAAATCTAGGTTCAGAGTAAGCAAAAATTGTTCAGAAAGCTCAGAATTCAAAAAAATGTGAAATAGAAGAAGAAAATAGAAAGAAAAATAGAAGAAAACAGGCTCTTGTGTGTTTCTATTAACATGAAAGAAAAATAGAAATAGAACCCAAAATCCAATTTCTCTCATAAGTAGTGGTGAGATGGTGGGAAAAGAATACAGCTAAAAATAAAACTATGCTTTTAAACATATGTTAGAAAAACATATACACGCAACTTTTGGTTTTTTCTCCTTGGTGCATGTCACGTGTAACCTAACGTTGCTTTTTTTTAACATTATTCTATTTTCATTTTTTAAATATTTAATTTTCATAAGTGAATATATTTTTTTCCTTCATAACTAATACCATAAACTTTAAGCTATGTAACAAACACATTGAGACTCCAAATCAAAATTCGTTTGAACCTATGAGATCCTTATCATACACTCTACACATTCAATGCCAAAACCACAACCAAATGTCATGCAACATAGTGCTATAGTACAAATTCCAAAACACCTAAATCACACATAAAGCATAAAAACATACTAGATAGGTGCTCTTGTACCCTAATCCAACACCCTTGCTAGCAACATCACTTGTCTAACACATCACACAAGGCTAGTGTACATAATCACGTTAGTTGAAAATGTAAAGACATCATACTTATAACATAAAGATGAAGCCTCATAACATATAAAATACATTAACTTGTCCCCAACAACCCACCAGGACTCCACACATAATGTATAAATCATAAGTGTATGACCATACCTATTGTCTCTAGATGGGATGTAACAAGGATCATCAGCATTAGAATTGAAGGTAATTTCTAGGAAAACTAGAAACTCCCAAAGTTTGGTAAACCAAAATTTTCTATTTACAATCCTCAATCATCTCAAGATTTGTGTTTCAAAAATATTAATTTAAGTAGTTAGAAACCATTGGTCTCTTTCCCAAAACCATTATGCACCCCTTGCTATTTCAACTTCTTCCCCTTCTTTCTTGGATCTATTCAGATCACTCCAACCAAAAGATGAAGAACTCAAAGTAGAATTGGATTTCAACAAAGCAATTTCCATCAAATTACCATACAAAAAAAGGACCCAATGTAAGGATTTTCTAAAGGAGATTTGTCTCTTGAAGGTTTGGGTTGGTAAACTATAACAAAAAGCTATGCTCTTAATGAAGATCATAAGCTCAATTTTGAGTTAAGTTCAAGTTCATTAGATTTTCTTTATTAGATTATATATGTTATTTTCCTTTTTCTTTCTTTCTTTTTTTCATTATGCCACAATTTGAATTCATGATCAAGTTATGAACTTTGTAATATCATTTTCTATTTTCTCATCTCCAACTTTGTCCAAATGAAAATGCTATTTTAAAGATTTTTGTAGATATATTCAGTTTCATATAGTTTTGTTTCCTAATTGGATTGGTTCTACTTACTTTGTGCACATTTGATTTATAGTGTCATCACATTAAAATATAATTTTAATTTCTAAAATAAAAATTACAATTATTTATAATTATGCAACATATTCGGCTTGTTAACTTAGTTCAAATTTCAAAATTTTTAAGTTTAAACTCCATCATTGCTCTATTAGTTGAGACTCTTCCTAAGTTTCATACCCATATAGAAGATACCCTACGTGATAGTCTCTTTAAAAAAGTTGATTTAGAGGGTTTTGCTTGAAATCCAATTTCATGTATCAATAAATGATTCTCACAGATTTAATATTTGCCTTAACTACCTTTAAGATAGGTAAAGTAATGGCTACGATAAATTTAAGGGTTTCCTTTTTGGATGAAGAAAACTCAAAGTCCTCTTGGTGATCAATGTTGTAGGTAGTGGGATCATCAAAGCAGGCTATTCAAAGTTGTAAAGGATGCAACCAACTATTTTTTTTATCATGCTCTACACTTTGAGCAAAGTTGTAAAGTTGTAAGTTGAATGTAATGTATGTAGTCATAATAATGGATAAAAGAGAAGACTTTTATGTTGAATGTGATGTAACTGGTCCTAACAATGAAACAAAAGAAATATCATAATCATATGAATTCTCCATTGGTTCTAGTGGACTTTTAGCCTACTTTTGTTTTGTTTTGTTTTGTTTTCAATTTAAATTCAAATACTTGCTTACTTTATTTTAAAACACTTCATATAACTTATAATTTGCCAATTTATAATAATTAAATCTAATAAATTAAATAATGGTAATAAATTGACATTTCATATAGCTTTAACTATTTAATTTAAAGTTGTTACATGCATTTTAATAAGTGATTTTTAAATAATAACATTAAATTATTTTTCTTAACCTAAGTGATACAATCTATTTATTAAAGTTTGTATGCTCTATATATTACTATATATGCTTCACCATAGATCTTTTATATATTTAATGGTTGAATATTGAAATGCAACTACTTCTAGAATTTTGTAATTATTATATTATTATGAATATTTGACTAAGTATATTTTATTGTATACTATGCACATAAGATTATATAACACTATGTTAATGAGCATTTGTCCTTATCCAAGTCATACCATTAATAACCTTTCATCATCAAATTGAAAATTTAAGTTTTTAAAAGTAAAACTAAATATATATTAAAATATCTTTCTTTAGAAAGTGCTTTTAAAATGATGTTACACTTAAAATATGTCTACTTATTAACAAATCCCTTTAATGTTGCTAACTTAAATGGCATTGTTTATACCAAAATTTTGATTACAATATACGAAAATTTATAAGTATCATTGAGGGTATCACTCTTGTCAACATAAATTATTAGTAAGAAAATATAGCTTTTAAAAACATTTCCTTTTTATTTTTTATATCGAAAATAAATATCTTCTCTAATCATATGACATCTTAGATTGAATAATATTCTAAAGTTTTTAGTTTTGAGATGTTAAATTATATACCTATGATACCACAACACATGAAAGTAAATTTTACTTAAAAATAGGAGATATTGATTTCAAATTAATGCAAATTACTTTGGGATCCATAATACAAATTAGTTTGGTCTAAATGCATCCTATAAAAATTCAATTGGATATTTACGTCAAAAAGGACATGTAGATTATGCTTTGATAACAACTTTGAGAATTAATATTTCATTATGTTTAAGATTGTTACTTTTCTTCAAAATCATAGAAAAAATTTAATAATAATTTAGACTTTTGGTATATTGTACATATCATTGCATGATTAAATGAAAAAAAGTTTATATTAACTGAATTATGGGTTGCTATGTCATTGGATACCTAAGGTTCACAATAATAAATCCATTTTATATTTCTTGATACTATCTTATTTGTATAAAAGCATTGTTTTTAACCTACCATAGAAATTCTTATATGCTTAAAACTTGAAATTTTTTTATCAAGAACAAAGTTTTTCAAAAAATATTTCTTTGCTAAATTAGAAAAAAGGTTAAAAGAAATAAGTATTTTGTTATGTATACTTAAGGATGATTGTCATGATCTTTTTAGAAGGCTATTACCGTGATTAGTTTATACTTTTCATAACTATCAAGGTTAATTTAAAACATACCTTAAAAATTTATNCTACCTTTCATAACTATCAAGGTTAATTTAAAACATACCTTAAAAATTTATTAAAAAATAATCATATTTTATCCTTTTAATTTCAGAATGTAATATTTGTGTAGTTTCAAAATATACAAAATTTATTAAAAAATATCATTTTTATCCTTTTAATTTGAAAATGCAATCTTTTTGTAGTTTCGCAATTCACACTAATCAAAGGGGTATTAATGTAGATTGAGAACATCTTTGGGAGTTTTAATGACTTTCCAAGGTACAAACACTATCAAAAACTTTTCAGCCCTTCATGTAATTAGAGAAGTTTGTAGTCTTCATTAATCAATGAAATTTACATAAATATCTATATTGTGTGATTGTGCTTCTTTCCTCTCAAGTTGATTTACTAGTTAGAGCATTATGCTCTATCTTGCCACAATGGATTCGTTGCCACCCAACATTTACCATCACTTATCAGTGGAAATGTTTCAACACTGAAATGTTTTTGATAAATTCCATTCCATTTTATTTCATTTTTTAAATTCTATGGAAACAAAGATACCATATTAAGTGACAAAAGGATATAAAGTGATGTAATTCTCAACTATCGTATTGATCCAAAGTACTTTAATTTTGAAGTACTCACTTTACATGGAATTCTATCAAATTGAATGAAGGCCTATATTGAATTGAACATTTTACTAGAGAGGATAGTTGTATGAAAGGGTAAATGTAGAGGGAAAAAGAATTCTAGACATTTCTATTGAGTTTGTCTTCTATGTAGCCTTTGGTTACACAATGCATTCATCTCATTTCATGCAGCTTTTGGTTGTGTAGTCCATTTTTTTTGCGAATGCAGGCTAGTAATTTTTAGTGCAATAATTTACAAATTCATTTGGGTAAAAAACCTTGTATTGAGTAGATCAAAAAAGAGCTTCAAGTTGGGATTTTCGTTGTTCAAGTTTTGTTTACAACATTTGTCCCAAATTGCAACATTTATTCTTGTCAATTTTCAACAACACTTACAACTAACTTTTAAGCCATAGGTATTGATGTTTTTATGTTGTCTAAGTCTTTGTTTTAACATTCTTTGATATTTTCTTTGTATGGGAATTTTTGTTTTTTTCTTTTATTTTAGCATTTGCGTATTCTCTGTGTTAGAAACTTTGACTTTTTTACATATTTGGTAGAAAGGTAGAAGGATATTTAGAAATGAAACTCACCATTTTTTACTCATTTGCTATCATTTTTTCATGCTCTCTATAATTTTTTGGAAAATTTTAAAACTAAAACTTGTAATGATTTGTTTAGTTTTAGTTTTAGTTTTAGTTTTAAAATGAAAACTAAAACTTTAGCATATCTCTTTATTTTATTATCTTCCAACTTTCTATTTCTTACCTTTAGCAAATCTCTTTATTTTATTATCCTTCTGTAGGAAATGTTTTCTAAAAAATTTACCATTTTATAAGGATTTTCAACTCCTTCATTTAATGATTCTTTCTAATCAAACATGCCTTGAATTTTTATTTCTTAGCTCATGATTCTAATTTTTTTAAAAGTTGAGCTTCCTTTCAATGTCATGTTTAAAAGTTGAGCTTCCTTTCAACGACATGTCTTGTACTGGTCTTAATGTCATACACTCATTTAACAATTTTTATTGATCAATGACCAAACCTACTCTTAACATATATTTTTGTTATTATTATTATTTTTCTTTATATCTTTTCTTAAAAACATTATTTTTTAAAGTAAATTCTTTTACAACTTCTATATAACTTTATCGATTGTTAATAGTTCTTGGACACTAATAAATAAAAGTATTAAAAACTTTAATTTTATGTAAAATATTGTAAATTTTTTTATATAAAAATCATTGTAATGTATTGCATTTTAAATTCTTGTTCTATGAACAAAGGAATGTACCCATAATTTTTTTGAAGTATAAAATATGCTACAATTATTAGTTGGTTTATATTTAAAGCTTGTTTCCTTTTACAATCTAATTTTTTGCCCTATTCCCATTTTATGCTTACAGTTGTTAAATTAGATTGAAGATTCAAATGGTTGTTAAGTAACATGCAACCTTTGCTTAATTTCTACAAGAATTAAATGTTCAAGTGCACACATGCTATAATGAAGCACTCTACATTCTGCAATCTTTAGGAATCATATTGAAACACTCTGAAATTTCTTTGGTTACATAATACAAAATAGAAGAGGTCCTATCGAAGCTTTTTCCCTTAATTTATTTACTCTATGTGACTATACATTTGTGAGCAAAAGCAGTAGTGATGCAGTATTAGCAGTAAATTAAATTTGGGAAAATGTTATAGAAAGACTAAAGTGAAGAAAAAAGTTCAATAATAACAAATAGACAATATACAATGGTTTGTTTTCAGTTCAATATCAAATAGACAATAAATCTAGTAATTTTCTATACCTTGTTGATGCATAAATTTTGGACAAACAATACCCACAAAACTTATTTAAAGAGATTATTGCCTAGGGTACCTCTCATATGGGTATGGAAACTTGCAAATAGTCTCAGCTCGAAGGGCAGTGTGGTGTTTTGTAAAATGGAGGTTTAAGAATTTAGGTAAACTAAATAACTTTAATAGGTAAATGACATTCCAAAATAACTTTGGTAGAGAAACAATTGTTGGCTTTGAAATTTCAACAAGGATATTTGTGCATTAATGAAGTGTAAAATGCAAAGCATGAAATAACTGATCACGTGAATGAAGATTAACTAGAGTTTTTAAGAAACACAAGCTCTATGTTTAAACCACACAATAGAGACCAAACTTCAATAACATTAATGTTCAACAATAATAATGTTCAACAGTATAATCATGACTCCCAAAACAAAAGCCTTTGTTGCTTCCCATTGTGAGTGGAATCTGGACAACTTTGACATAGTGTTGAGTACTATGTAAATAAATGACATTAGGGTTTTTTTATTGGATTAAAACATTGGTCATGGCCCCATGTTGGCATGGGTGCTTTGTCATCAACACTTAGCCCCCAAACTTTTAAATTGCATGCAAGTGCAAGGATAGCAAAAACAACAAAACTTTTAAAAGGATGTAAAAAAATATAAAAAATCAAAAGTATTATAAAATAAGGACATAGAATCTTTAAGTAAACTATAATGTTTTAAATAAGACTAAAACAATCACACAACCAAAAGAGCACTAAACATTGGCCACCCTTGCTCACACCACCTTCTTTAATCAAGATATAAAGATATATATATATATATTGGTTATTTATAATTAGGATTTCATTCTCAATCATCTCATAAATAAAAGAACTTAGCATAAGGACTATTTTGAGCACAAGATTTATACCCATGTTAATGAAGAGGACATGCTTCTCCTAGATTATAGCTAGCCACAACTTGTGGTTTTTTTTTTTGGATTTTGGGGGAATAGGTTTAAAAGGGAATAGAGGCTAGGATGAGGATTGCTACTGGTTTCCATCATACTCAAGAACTTATTACACTACCAATGAACATAAACCTTATTTTTATCATTCTTTTTTAAGGAAAATTTGCTCATGGTGCACTTCATTCTTAAGGTAAGAATTCCAACATGAGTTTGGCCAATTAGCTACACTACCAAAGAACATGGTTCTTTTGGAAACTTTTCCCATGGTGCAGTTCAATCCTCATGTATGTGCCTTTTAATTATAATCTAGATGACATCATAGTAGGTCTCCTAGGTGGCTAAGAATTCTCAAGTGGAGAGGAACACACTTCACCATGTTACTCATAGTATAGTCATGGATCATCACACTTGAAGGCTAGGGTTTATAAGAGGGAAAATAGAAATTTCTAAGGTCAACTAGTGATTGTGGCTAACCATTCTTCAACCTCACATGTCCTACATTTACATGACCATGATAATAACATGATAAGTTAACATAAACTCCATCCTCTATAATCCAACATAACTAATAAAATTAAAACCTTGAAATATATTGGGAAGAATAATATTAAATTAAAATATATCATATAAGGAGATATTAAAGAATAGTAATATGATATATAAAACAATACACTTGCATTATTTTCAAATGGTGTTATGATGATCCAATGCCCAATAACTCAAATGATCATAATAATTATTAGAATCACATTGAAAAACACAAATAGATAAAATCAAATCTAATAAGCTAAGAAAGACATGATGGTGTAGACTTAACATGCATAAGAAGATGATGGAAATGAAAAGAAAATATGTAAATGAAACTATATACAAATGAAATGCATGGAAAAAGAGAAGAAAGCATGAAACTAGGGATCTACTAGGTGTCCACATGGGGCACCTAAGTAGAAATGTATTAAATGAAATGCATTAAAATTTCTATTTAATTTGTATTGTTACAAATTAGAAATTTTTTAAACATTGGGACTAATGATATTTACAACTTGGTATGGACTCGAACACATAGGAGAAAACTTAGTTTGAGGGCTATTTTGACTAGATGCTCTATCTCTCTTAAGGACCAAATCACCTACTTGAAAAAATTTGGATGCATATTTCTTATCAAACCATCTTTTAACAGCTTGTTGATGACTAAATAAATTTTTGATTGCTTTTACCCTTTTAAGTTCTAAATTCCAAATATCGTATGTACGTGAGATTAAATGTTCATTAGTTGGTAAATAATCCAAGAAAACTGATATGTAGGGATTTGCAAATTTATTGGCAGTATTGGTTCTTGTCCATAGACTAAATCATATGGTATAGCTTTGATTAATTCTTTATAATGAATTCTATTTGCCCAAATTGCTCATTCTAATTGTTCATGCCAAGTTTGTGGGTTTTGGAAAATCATTTTCTTAATTCCATCCAATATAATGTGATGAGTCATAGTTGGCCATGTCAATAAGGCCTTGTTGACTAGGCCCCATCGATTGGGCCTTGTTGATGCAACCTTGTCGATGCATCATTTCATGCATCTACATGGCCCTGCCGATGCTGAGTTTGTCCTTGTCTATAAATACATGCTTACTAGCTGCATTTATGGCATTAGTTAGTCATACTGTAGCAAAGGTCTTATAGTTTTTCCATTTGAAAGTTAGAATATTTTCCTGAGTGTCTGCAGTAGGAGTAATTGAGTGTGCAAATCTTTATTTGAGCACTATTGTACTTGAGCATGATAGTGTGTGTGGAAATAAAGACAAGATTTTTGATAAACCTTGCATTATTTTGGATAGTTTAGATGTTTCATTCATGGATTTAATGCTTTTAGTTATTGATTCAATAATTTCAAGTAATTAAGATAATGGAGTAATTAAGCGAGATAGGCTAGATAGATTAAATACATAAGTATGACTGCTTTAAACATAACACATATTTGCTCGGTAATCCTGGTAGTGTTATTGCTTTGTGCTCCCAGTAGCATAGTGCTTGGTAACCCAACAATGGATACATGGGTTTAGGACATGTACGAAAAGTGGGACCAAATGTTTATATTAGGACTAGTTAGAGACCAGTTAGTTAGTTAAATTAAATTAGCCATTAAATTACTTCATCTCTCTCTTCAAGCACAAAAGAACATAAAACATAAAATGATAAAANCAAAAGAACATAAAACGTAAAATGATAAAAATCATATGCCTTGATTACACTTAACAATACCTTTGTACTTTACAAGTGTAATTGGGAACACAATGAATGACCTTAGGGCAAGGTTCACTTCCTAGAAGACTAGTGTACTAGAAACTATAGAGTCCATGAAATTCGATCGAATTGTGCATGAACACTTTGTGATTCATATGGTTGGGTGTAGGGGTACCTCACCACTTATCATTAGTGTCGTTGTTGGGAACCCTATTTGTTGAAGCATGCACTATCTAGGNGACTTATCATTGGTGTCGTTGTTGGGAACCCTATTTGTTGAAGCATGCACTATCTAGGATTAGTGAACATTATTAATATCATTGGACAAAATCAATGTTAACATTACTCTCGTACGACATATAATTACAAAAGTACACTAATTATTTATTTTTTTGCAAAATTTCTTCTTCTTCTTATAGGCATGAAGATGTTAAACCATTGATCCCATAATAGTGCAAAGTGGTGTATACTTATCTAGATGAGTATGTACCTAGCTTCACCTTCATCTTACACTAGGATGAGCAACTACAATGGTAGGATATGGAGGGCAACTTTGTAATGCCCCTTGATTGATTAATGCTTGTGATGCTACTTCAGATACTTAAAAAGTTAGGCATACATGATCTTCAAGAGGAGTACATTATGCAAGATTATGACTTCCAAGACTATGATCCCACTGACACACAACATAGAAGAGATCAACACCAAGAAAAGCACCATGTGTTTGCAAAGGAAAAACACTTCACTAATCCCTTATTCCTATTAAACCAAACTGAAAATGAGGATCCTCTCTTTGGGGGTTCTCAACATGAATATTATTCACCCCTTGTTATTGATGATGAGGGTGTGGCCCTAAACCTATGATCCACTATTAATAAACTAGGTTTAGGAAAAAGTGACAGTCAAGGTAGGGGCTTGGGCAAACAACATGATGGTAAGGAATCTAAGGATGATGGTCGTAATGAGCAAAGAGGTAATGGAAAACACTGTGGTGGCAGTGATGTTCCACCTTCCTCTTCATCCTCTTCATTTGATTTTGATATTTCCTTTTCATCTGCTAGTTCTAATAGAAGCTATTGTAGAAATAATTGTGATGAATGTGATCAATGAGACAACAATGAATGTGATAGAAGCTAAGAATGCAGGGGTGGTAGGAATCATCATTGGCACCATCAACATAATGATGATCATGAACCTTTATTGTTGACTCAAAGCATGCTTAACATTACAAAGGTAGTTAAGATCCCAACTAGGCATGAGAAAGATAGTCGGATTAAGCGCTTAGATATGAACAATATTCCAAGATTTGAGGGGGATATAATTATAATTCATAGACACATCTACAAGATTTCCATGATGCTTGTGCCTTACAAAACATTGAAAATGATTGATAGAAACTCAAGATCTTTCCCAGGACACTCATCAAGAAAGCTAGAAGCTGGTACCAATACCTAGAGCTTGAATTTATTTGTCGATAAAATACAATTCTTGAGCTATTTAATGACAAATAATGAACATACTCTAGAGTTTCTAATCTGATAAGGCATATCCAAGGCTAGAAATAGGGAATACATGAACCCTTGGATGCCACCATTGGTAGATATTATTCTCTCTTGCATCGATGCCTTGGTCATGGTTACTCTGAAAGAAAGCAACTTTGTCACATCATAGATGGGCTTAGAGTAGAAGACATAAGAACTATTGGGGTTTATGCCCAAGGGAGAGTATCTGAATTGAGAGCTCATCAGATACAAAGGTTGATAGAGTAGGTTGCAAAAGAAGAAGGTGAGTTGTCAAAGAAGGAAAGTGTAGAAGAATATAATAGGGATCCTTCCATCATAAAAAGAGAGGTTTGATTTTGTGATGAGGAGGAGTAACCACTTNCAAAGTTGGTGTAGTGGAAGAAGTTGTGGAGACAAACTTTGATGATGATGTTGGCTATGAAATTTATCAATATGAACATTTGAAGGGTTTTTTCCTTGTGGTGTCACACTTATAAGAGTCTGGGGTGTACATTCTGAATCCTCTAGTAGCATGTAGGTAAGCACCTAGATGAATGTCTTATCCTCAAGGAAATCCAAGGTAGTTCCACTAGCAATAATAGACTTACTATCCAAGTGGATCTCCACCAAAATCATATGAGCAATATCAACAATGGCACCAACCATAATCATGGGGGATGCCACCACCAAGATAGTAGTACCCTTAATGGCAATTAGATCCATATGGGTACTATGTTTAGCAATCTGTTTCTCTAGGAAGCTCTACAAGCCATGCCTCATTCCAGCATCATTATTACCCTCTAGAGTACCATAAAATTTATTCACCATCTACTCGAGGGGAGCATCCATATCCATATCACCCTCTACCCAGTTACCTCCTACTCTGTTCATGTAGGAAGAAATTTCCCCATAGCGACAACAACAAAATGCTATGAGGGCTGTACATTTACAATCAACCTTATAGTCGAGTGGTTTGGATAATTAATTTAGGAAATGATCCTTTTTTTGAACTGATAGTCCTCCAAAACCTTCACAACCTAATGTGGTTGGTTACTCTACATCCCCAACACCCTCATCCTCTACATCAAGCACATTCAAAAATTCTTCAAACCAAATGCCACCTTGGATCTGCACTATGATGTTAACTCATGCTATTTTTGATTAGATCAAGGCTGGTAATCTTCCCACAAAAAGATCTAACCTTGGAAGTCCTCTTATTTACTTGTAGATCATTGGACATGAGCCATGTAAGGCTCTTCTTGATTCTAGTCCCAGTGTCAATCTCATCTTCCATGACATGTACAAAAACTAGAACCTACCGACTCTTAAGAAGAGCAACATCTATTTGGAATTGGTAGACTAGTCAATCACTATTCCTTTGGGGTTAGTGGAGGACATTGCGACCATAGTTAGTGGTGATCCTATCTTGTTGATTTCCTGGTGATCAAGGTTGAGAATTGCAAAAGAGACTTCTCCATCATTATGGAAAGGTCTTGGTTAAGCATAGTTGATGTGCGAATGGGTATAAGGGACCTCTTCTTGGAAATATCCAAGGAAAATGAATGTGGATGCTTAGAGAAGAAGCATGTTCCATGCATCGTGTGCAACAATAACAAGTGCAATTACTTGTAGAAAATATAGTCCATTAAAAGTACATGACTAAAAGCATGGAATCAATGTGCAAAAGATGTAAATATCCAAAAATTCTTATATGCAGCAACCACAAAGTAGGAGGGCACCTAGTGGCTAACAGCTGACTCTGATTATACCACATTATGCATGGAACCAACTGAGAGCTTGACATGTGCTTATGTCAAAGGCATGGATGAACTTGAGCAAGTTCATCACCAACTCTTTGATGATGAAGATGATCATACTTGTTGGGAAGAGTTGGAAATCCTTGATAATTTCAAGGAAGAGCCCCTAGAGTTAAAAACTCTACCAACCAACCTAGAGTATGCATTTTTAAACAATGAAAATTCAATCATAATCAATGCCAAACTTGATCTTGAATAAAAAGAAAAGTTGTTAAAGGTGGTTAACAAATGGCCAACCTTTGCTTGGTCATATCCTGAGCTAACTAAAATTGATTCATGGATATGCCAACATCACACTTACACTAACTTTTCCATGAAGCTAAGAAGGTAGCCACAAAGGAAATTGAATCCTAAGTTGAAATTGATCATCAAGGAGGAAATAGAATAACACTTCAAGGTGGGGTTCATTTATCCCATCGTGGAGAGTGAGTGGGTTAGCCCACTCATAATTGTGCCAAAGAAAGATGGTAAGT
>MNCI01013302.1:199374-256460 GCA_015680685.1 Gnetum montanum
TGCAAATATGTGCAAAAATGATGAAAAATATGAGTAGGATTCTAAAATCTAAGAAAAATGTTAAAAATATGCAAGATGTGAGTAAGAGAGAAAGTGGCACCACCTCAAATGGGGGGAGGGGGGTGCATAGTTAGCTACAAAGAAAAGGTGAGGAGGTACATGGTGTACAAACATGCATAGTAGGCAATGTAATCATAGTCTCAAGGTGTTTGGGTTATGAAAACTAACATCCACCATGAAGTCTAAGTTTTTTGGGTTGGTTGCCGTAGTAGTCTATGAGCTATGGTAAGTTGTGATGTACAACACTGTCATGGTGATGTGCAATGGTGCTAAGTGCTATCCAAAAGTTTGCCAAAATTCCATGTGTGCTTAGATGGCAAATGCCAAGAATGCCAATGCCCAAATTTACCAACCGAATGTAAGATTGGCCAACTCAATGCTTCAAATGCTAATCAAATGCTTAAATGCTAACCCCTAACATTGGGGGTATTTATAGGGTTAGGGTTAGCCCAAATTGTGGATCAAGCACCATGTGGTAGAGGGGTAGCTAGGATTATGCGAACCCCAACTATGCTCCCATTAAAGCAAATGGTGTTCTACTAGTGTGCTACAATGGACCCTATGAGACTACCAAACTGTGACTACACTACCAAGACTACATGTGCAAGTGAAAAAAACCACCAAGTACTTGAAAACAATGCAAAAGTGCAATTTTGGAGACTATGCTTTGGGACTATGTTGTCCACTCTCTTGAGTGATGTCAAGCATAGGTACAATTTTGGGGCAAATGAGGGATGCAAAAGAAGTGAAAATTGATGATCTTTCTTGCTAAAGGAATGTTGGAGCTAAGATGGAGACCGGTGTTGAGCTCTAGAGGCTTTTGGTAGTAGTTCTAGATGACTATGTTGACTACTCTCTAGAGCATAGTCCAATAGTTAGATGAATTTTGCCAAAAGATGAGGTCCAATGCAAATTATGCTGACTACACTATGGAGCATAGTCTCAGTAGGGAAAGCGTAGCCCTGATAGTTAGAAAAATTTGGCAAAAACTAATATCTTTCTATAGCCTATGCTAACTATGCTTTGGAGTGTAGTAGGAGCATAACCTTAGAAGTTGGAAAATCTGTTGCATTGTTTCTTCCATCCCAAGCCAGCTTGATAGCCTTTGGCTTGACATTAAGGAAAATTTACAAAATTGGCCATTTCTATGCCAACTATGTTGACTATGCTCTAGAGCATAGTCCCGGTAGGGAGAGTGTAGTTAGGACACTTGGAAAATTTTTAAGTTGCTATCAACACTTAGGAAAATCGTGCAAGTTTGGGCTGTCTGTGTCAACTATGTTGACTACGCTTTAAAGTGTAGTCCTAGCAGTGTGAAGCATAGTCTCAGCACTTAGAAAATTTTTTCCAAGTTTTGACACTTAGACAAATTTGGATTTGAGACCTGGGAGACCAAATTTGATGGTGTTTCATTAGCCCCTCTTTGTTGACATCTAGAGGAGTGGCCTGAGAGATGTTGATAAAGAATGCACAATATCACAGCAAGCCTGGCACTAACATCACTCATCAATACCTGATTGGAGGTCACTTCACCATGCTCAAGAGTGATAAGGGTAGTGGTATGTTAGAGATAAAAGGTGTAGGGAACACATTAGGGGATAACACGGAAATGAGATGTAAACAGTTTGATGCTACAAGATGTAGGGTCAGAACAACTGATGGTGATCATGGCACCATAGTGGCTTGTCGCCAAAATAGTGATCCCTCATTAGAATGCATGTGAGGGAGTCAGCATCCATGGCACCATAATGATTTTCCCCTAAAATTATGACCTCTCATCAAAGTTCTTATGAAAAGGTTAATGTGGATTTAGGGTTGGACTGGTTGCAAAATTGGAACTTTGCTATTTTTTGCCCAGGGACATGTTTTTCCCCATTTCCTTTGCTCTTTTCTTTTTTTGCATTTTGATTGCATGATGAATCTACTTTAGGTTCTGCAGATTACAAGATGCTAGTTGTAGGATGTTTTTCATCAGGTGGGCTAGGTGCCATCTAATAGGCTTTTCTTTAGTACAACCATGTCACATTTATAGGATATGTATTTTCTCCTCAAGATGAGTTGTGTTACATCTACTTGAGCTTTGACTAGCCCATAGAGGCTCCCCATAGGATGAGTTGTTTTACATCAACTATGGGTTTATAAAGAGGGTGCCATGTGCATTAGAGGGGTTGTAAGCTCAATGATGTAGGGGAAAGTAAGGAAATGAAAGGTAAAAGTGGTGAATGCAAGCAAACTATAGTGAGGTAATAAGAATATGCACTCTTGAGTAGCTTAGCTAGTTTGATCGTGCACATCAAAGTAATGTGGTGACTTGCCACTATGATGAGATGCATCTTTGCATGACTACCTCTAAGGCTTTTCCCTACAAACACAACATAGAGAAAACAAGAAACAACCACACAACATGAGATGTGAGTAAATTGCTAGATGTGAGTATGCAGCAAATGTTGTAATAGCTAGGCTAATTTCAAGAGCTTGAAGAATCAGTGCAAGAAAACTAGTGTAGGTGTCAGAGCGAGAAGGTTGTAAAAGCTTTAGCAATGACACTGGTGATGAGTTCCTGAGTAATGATAAGAGCCCAAAAGAGTCAACAAGGAGATGGAGGTTGTAATGATGCCACTACTTCAAAGGGTTGTGCTAACGATGAGAACTCTAAGCAATAATGAAATGCCCAAGGTCAATAATGCTATAGGTGTGGCCTAGGGCTGGTAGCATTGGTGATTGTGGCAAGAGTTTTGGAAGGTTAGAAAAACACCAAGGGCATTTTTAGAAGATTAGCAAAATGTCACAAGTAGTAATGTTGCAAATGTTCTAGAAGTATCTTCTGATGATAGCAAATTCATTCTAGAATTGTAGAGTCATGGACCTGCCCACAAGATGTGGGTAGATGCCATGGAGTTGGAAGTATTGTCTCTCACTTATTTGTAGAACTATGTGTGTTGAATTGTTAACCTAGTTTAAGGTCCTGGTAGACTATACACTTTGCTAGTTTAGGATCCTAGTAAACCATGAACCTAGTTTAAGGTCCTATTAGATCATATGCTTTGCTAGTTTAGGGTCCTAGCATATTTTGAACCTAGTTTAAGATCTTGGCAAATTGTGAGGTTCTAGTGTATGATCCTAGTAGACTGTTGTGTTTCAAACTAACATCATAGCTAACGGTGGATGTTGTGCTAGTTTAGAATCATGGCAGATGGTCTATGCCAGTTTATAGTTATAGCAAACTATGTTGTGCTAGTTTATAGTCATAGTAAACTATCTGTGCTAGTTTATAGTCATAGCAGACTTTAGATGTGGATGCCAATTTAATGTCATTGTAGACATGTCCTTGCTAGTTTATAGTCATAGCAGACTATTTATGCTAGTTTAACATCATAGCGAATAGTCTATGTTAGTTTATAGTCATAGCAGACTATCTATGCTAGTTTATAGTCATAATAGACTTTTTCTTACCTTCCTTCATAAAGATGTGGTGATGTGTATTAGGTGTAGTAAGGCTTTAGGTATGAGTTGTTCACTGTATTGGAAAATTCATTGATGTCATGGTTAGCAAGATTGAATGCCCCATTATCATGCCTTGACAACTAAGAAAGGGCCTTTCCAGTTAGCTAAGAATTTATCCATGGGTTCACGAATGGCCTTGAGGGCTGAGTCCCCTTTCTTGATAATTGTGATGGTGTTTCACCCATTGTGCTTGCTAGTATCACTTGATATGATCAAGTGTGTGCATGAGCTCCTCCTCTATTGAGTCAAGGTCCATGGTCCTCAACTCATAGTTTTGAGCCTTGTTGATGAAGCTTGAGAGAATGACATAGAGTCATGGAACCTACAATTCAAGAGGCTATATGGTTTTAGACCCATAAACCAAATTTTATGGCATCTTACCTATTGTAGTTCTTCATGTTGTGTGGTAGGCCCAAAGTGCATAGATTAGTTGCTCATGCCATCATTGTTTGCTATTGCTAAGAATCTGCTTCAAAAGATTGATGATGACCTTGTTTGTGGCCTCTGCTTGGCCATTCACCTATGAATAATAGGGTGACATAAAGGAATCTTGAAGCACTTTTAAAAGGCTTTGGTCTCAGCACTACTAAACCATGGCTTGTTGTCGGTGACATTGGTCATGGGTAAATCAAAATAGGTCACTATGCTATTAATTATGAATTTACAAACCTACTATGATGTAGTCCTCATAAGGGGAATAACCTCAATCCACTTCATGAAATACTCAGTTGCAGTTATAATGAAGCTATGCCCTATGAAGGACGTACGTGTTATAGGCCCTATGATGTCCAACCCCCAATGTTGGAATGACCACATGATCAATGTTGTATGTAGTTCAATAAGTGGCACATGCATTAGGTTGCCATAACATTGACATGTGTCACATGTCTTAGCCTTGGAAACACAATCACGTTCCATGTAAGGCCAATAGTAGCTTAAGCATATGACCTTCATCAATATTGCCCTGGGTGTCCCTTGTCTACACTTCATTATTGCTAATCCAGGTCAACAATATGCCATTGTAGGATCTATGGCATAATATTCTATCACCCATGATGATGTACTACCATGATCATTTCCGCACTACATCCTTTTGGGTAGTGGTTAGATGTCGTAGATGTTCACCCTATAGAAGGTACACTTTAATGTTGTTGTACCACTCTATTGTGTGGGTTGTGGTTATCATGGCTATAGATGCAATGTTTGGTGTTTGCATAATAGGCATGATGTAATTTTCCATTGAGGTGGGCAAGGTGTGAAACATTTTAGATGAAATACTTAAGGCTAATGTCACTAATGCATTAGCAATGGCGTTCTTGTTGTAGGGGATATGCTAGACATTAGTAGTTGCAAATTGCTTGAGCATGTGCTTCACCAAGTCACAATAAGATTAAAAGTGTTGAGATCTACAAGCATGAATCTCTGTCACTTGGTTGACAACTTGTTGTGAGTCTCCTTGAATTGCTAGGTTTTTTATTTTTAGGTTGCGAGCTACTAAAATACGCTAGAGGAGACCCTCATATTCTACCACGTTGTTGATACATGGAAATACGAAGTAATACATGAAGGGTTGGATCTCCCTAGAGGGGAATGTGATTACTATAGTGGCACTACCCCCTTGAAAGGTTAAAGCACCATAAAAGTGTAAGTGTACCTCAAAGTTATCAGGCACTTGACTTATGCTAGTGACATGCTCATCTAGAAATTCTAGATCTATCATTGCTTAATCATTGATTGGGGAATCCGTATGTTGTGCAACTATTGCTTAACCTTTGGTTGATGCTTGTGCAATGTAATGTAGGTAAAAATCCATAGTTATTACTTTGCAACATGAAATGTAACTACTCTAATAGATATTCATTGGAATTGCTTGGAGTACATTGCTCTTGTAGATGATGTTGAATTGCCTACAAAAAAGATAATGCCTCCACTTCTTAAGTGCAAAGACCAAGGCAAGGAAATTCTTTTCCACATCATTATACTTTACTTCATAGGAAATTAATGCATGGCTTAGGTAGTATACAAGGACCTCTATACCATCATCTTTCTTTTGAAAAAGTAGAGAAGCGATGGACACATCAGAGGTAGCAAGTTAGATGTAGGATGGTTTATCTCCTTGTGGAGGGTAGATTGTTGGAAGTTGAGCTAGCTCTTATTTAAGGTTGTTAAATGCCTCTTAGAATTGAGCTATCCACTCAAAGTGAACTCCCTTTTTGAGCAAGTCTTACATTGACTGCACTTGGTCAATTGTGTGATAAACTACCATATAAATTGCAATCTACCTTGTAATCCTAGTAACTCCTTAAGGTTGGCCAATGGTGCTAAGTTAATAATGACATTAACCTTATTGAGGTCTATGCATATGCCTACTTTGGATAATACAAAACCTAGCAGGTGCCTTATCTTGACACTGAAGACACATCTCTTACCTAAGTTCATGCTTCAAGCAATGTTTGAGCACAAGGTCTAAGTCATCTACGTGGTTGTGTGATGCCTTAGACTTAACTGCTATATCATCAATGTAATTGTTGAGAAAACATGATAGGTAATTACTAAAGATGTATGTCTTGGCTTGTTGATAGGTTACTATTGCATTCTTGAGCCCAAAGGCCATCATGCTATAAAATGTACCCCAAGGGATTATAAAGGTAGTATTGAGTTGGTGCTCTAGGTTGATCCAAATCTAGTTGTACATCAAGAATCCATTCATGAAGGACAACAAGGCATGACAAATTGTAGTATCGACCAAATAGTCAATACTAGGCAATGAGAAATTTTCTTTAATGGTTTTCTTGTTCAGGTACTAGAAGTCTATGTATATGCGTATACTTCCATTTTTCTTGGGTAAAAACATGATGTTGGAGACCTAGTCTATGTAGTCAATGGCTTAGATGAAACCAACTTTGCAGAGCTTAGTGATTTCATCATGGACTACCAACACCACCTCAGGCCTAACCTTGTGAGCTTTCTGCTTGACTGGTTTTATGCTAGGATCAAGGATTATGTTGTGTTACACTATGTAAAGATCTAAGCCTGGCATGTCTTCATAAGACCATGCAAATGCCTTGATGTTACTATTGAGTACTTTTGTGATGTTTTGGACATGTTGAGTATCTAGTAAAGAATTAAGTTTCAATGTTTTCACCTTGCCATTAGGTATTATTACATGGATTTCAATGAGGGGATCATCAGTGACATCACCTACCTCTAGATCTAGAACTTTAACTAGATGGTTTAGCCAGTCTAGTGGTGCCTCTATAGATGTTATGTATTCATCATAGACTATGGGTTCAAGGTCTAGGCATTAAGGGTCAATCCATCACGTGAGATCACCATGGAGCCTAGTTAGGGCTAGAGGTGAGTGAAGATACTTATACGTAGTTATGTTGAAAGATCCTACAATAATCCTACAAAAGCAACTAGAAAAATGTCAAGTGACATTTGTCTTAGCAAGAGCAATATGCATAGTTAAAGAAAATAATGCAATAAATTTTTTTCCTAAGTATGTAAATGTGATTTTAAAGGCAAGGGATGCATGAGATAGTTTTAGGTTTTAACAGGCCATGGGGTTGCTAGTTTAATGTCTTAGTAGACCAGAATGTGCCAGTTTAAGATCTTAGCAGATCATGGGGTACCATTTTAAGGTCTTAGCAGACCACGATGTGCTAGTTTAAGGTTTAAGGTCTTAGCAAAACATGACATGCACTAGATGTGCAAGGGTTGATGCACTAGAAAAGTGAAATTGGCCAAGGTGCTCACTGGATGATAAGAAAAATTCAAAATTTTTTTAAGTCCAAGGATAGGCAGAAAAATCAAAAAATTTTCTAACTTTGATAACTATGTTCCCACCCAACTACACTTCGCACTATAGAGTATAGTCTTGGCATAGGTAAAAAATTAAGTGATCCTTGGGTATAAAAGCACGTTTTCAAATTGGGGTAAATTCATCATTGTCAAAGTTAAAAACACAAACTTTCTAGAGCGTAGCATGATTGGAAGAGCATAGTTGCTAGAATGTTGTGCTGAAGTGGACGTTAGCATCTTAGATTAACCAATGTGGATGAGGGAGAGCAAGCACTAGCATGCCTACCATGGGCATTCCTAGAGGAGTGGAGGGAACCATCATCTTCCAGGTACCCCTACTATGCTCTACCCTTTTCATTATTTTGCATTTTTTGCTTTCCACACTTAGGCATTTTGGGGCTTTGGGTTTGGTTTTGGTGATGCCTTGTCATTGTAAGGGTTGGAACCACTATGGCCGTTGTGGTTTCCATGGCTAGGGAGGGAGTGCATGCATGTTGAAAGGGCTTTTTTTTCTAAAGGCTTTTAGTGTTGCATGTGGGTAATTTGTGATTTTGATAGCCAAGGGTTTATGGAAGTCATGGCCATTGTGGTAGCCTACACAGCTATTGATGAGGAGGTTGTGGGCTTGGGTAGGGTTATTGTAGATAAAATTTTTTATTTTAAATTCTTTGGCATTGCATGGGAAAGGATTTGGACCTTGGCAGTGGCTGCCAAGAGCTACTGCCCACTCGTGGGGTTAGGGGCAAGGTCTACTAACATACATTTTTTTATTTTTGATGTCATGTGGTGGGAGATTTTGGTTTTGGTGATAGCCCTAGGGCTACTACCTATAGGGTCAAGGCATGGTGAGTTGCTAAATTTTTTTTTTTTTTGTTTTTGAAAGTTTTAAGAGTGTAATAGGGGTAAGAATGAGGGCATCAGTAGTGGTCAAGATGGCATGTTGTAGGGCAAGGACATAGTAGAGGGTTTCTACCACTTGCATTTATTTTAAAATTTTTTGGTGTGGGGTATGGGATTGTAAGCATTGGCGGTAATCGTGGATGGCCATCGTAGGGCCAAGGATGCAACAGGAGATTGACATTTTATATGCATTTTTGGTGCCCACCATGCAGTTGAGGGGAGGAACAGTGCCTTGTGGTAAGAGTGCATAGCTGTGGGGGCTATGGGAGGAGCAACGTCAAGGGTGTGTTTTTTGTGTTTTTTTTGTTATTATTATTATTATTACAACACAGGGGTGGTGCTGCAAGTAATAGCTAGTTTTTTTTTTTAACATTTTTTGAAATTTTGTGGGGGAGCATAGCCAGTAGTTAGAATCATTTTTTGTAGTTTTTTGGATTGTGTTTTCTGAAGTTAGAAAAGGTTTTGCAAGTTTTTGTGCAAAAAATGCTAACTTATGAAATGCAAAATGTTGATGCAAAATTGCCAAAACATACAACCTATAATGTCAAAGATGCAAACATGTGAAATGAAATGCTAATTCTATACAAAATGTGTTATACCCCAGTGAGTACCAGGCATGTTAAATGTGTTTGTTGATATGCTATGCCCTAGGATATTTTTGCTAACTTATGCTATGTCATGTTAAGTTTTTCTAAGTTTAATTTAATGTATCTTTGTTAAAATTTACATCTAGTGTATACTAATGCCATGTTGATTGCTTTTGTAGTTGCAAGGTGTTGTTAAAACTTGTCTTAGTCATCATGGAGCTTGTTGACATTCTCTATTGCATGAGTGAGCCTGTGACCAACACACCTGTACCAAATAGGCAAGTGGATTATTAGGTAGTCTAGTTTTAGCTAGGGGAATCCAAGTTCCTAGCATTCTTGCTAGAACACTTCAGTGTAATGATGTGGTCACACTTAGCAGTGGAGGTTACAAGTGTCATCACCGAGACATTACTGCCTTGGGCCAACCAGGACATATTGAGATTTATGTTTGATAAGCCCACTACCAGTGATGATAGAGTAGGTGATTCAAGGAAAGGCCCTAGGGGCACTCATTCCTTATCTAGGATTTGGTATATGTCGGAGTTTGCTTGCTACAACAAGAGTAACACCCTCTTTGTTTTCCTCCACATGCATACGGTGTTCTAGAATCCACCTGGAATCGTATACTACATGGGAGGGTAAGTGCTCTTATGATTTTGCATTGTGTTTCTTGCTATTGGCTTATGCCAAGTTTGCTAACCACTAAATACTCATGCTTAATGCTAGGTTCAAACTTGATAAAAAGGGTCTCCACGATGAGGAAGAGGCTCTTTCCTTAACACACATTTCCCTAGAGATGTTCTCCTCTAGTCTAAACATTCAGGAGGCTATCCTTGAATAGATGGTAGATGATCTAAAGGATTACCCAAAGTAGTACTCAAAGGCTTTTCAGTAGTGCAAGGCTTATGATTGGCTCAATGAGGGATGGGCTATTGGTGAGATTAACCTTAAGGAAATTCTTACATCACCACCATCGCCATCCTGCACACCATTTGTTTCATGTAAGAATCTATTGTTTTGTTCTTATTCTTGCTCACATGCACTTGTTAACTTGCCCTTGCATAATGCTAACATTGTTGTTGACTATGTTGCAGCTGTGATTGCTTCATGCTAGGTGACAATGGTTATCATGGGTCACACTGAGACCACCCTCATCATGAAGTAAGATTATGTGGAGGGGGCATAGCATTGGTTATGCCACCAAGCCTTAGAGGTGTTGATTAATTGGCTCACATGGGCTAGGCTGATGAACCTCTTCTTCGCCCTCAACCCAAGCATTCCAATGGTTGAAATGGTTACAATCATTGACTCCTTTAGCAGTGACATCTTTGACTTCGTCACCTGCATGTGTGGAGTCCTAGACCTTAATGAGGCCCTCTTTGCTAACATCTTTGGCCTTGCCATTGATGACTTGTTAGTTGTTGACAAGGCCAACAAAGAGGTGGACCATAGAGGAGAGATTGAGAAGTGGTTATGAGCCACCTGATGGCAAAAAGGCATCTAAGTTAAAGACATGCATGTGCATGAGGTTTGGGAGCTCTATTCTCTCTTTCATGCTCACACCTTTCTAAAGTTTCTCTTCCAAGGAAAAGTCCTTGTGGTGGAGCAAGCACAAGTGATGAAGGAGGTACTACAAGAGGTCATGAGGTTTAACTAGGCCTCCTGTATCCCCACTGGACTACATGCAAAGATCACCAAGCTTTGCTACAAATTCCAAGCAAGGTCTCACATACACTTCACATTCCTTGGAGCATATTTGTGAAGGTTTGCAGAGCTTTTGGTGGTCCAAGATAGTTGACATTGGGTAGTGCAAGATTATGAGTAGCTATCTAAGCCTTGGGTGAAGCACATGTTCTTAACCACTCACTCACAAAACCCCCAAGAGGGGATGACTCGTACTTAGTGACAACCAAAGGCCATCTAGGATGATCACATTAATCCCATGATAGCATAGGCGAGTGTCCCCAAATTGTTATTAGGGATGTGAATGAGGCTAACTTCTACATTGTAGAGGTCGTGGGATCCTCCAAGGAAAAAATCAAGAAACCATGCCCAGCAAAGGAGGCTACTCATGTAGTTAGATAGGCATACATCAAGAAGATCCACCTCAAGATCCCAAGCTTGCGCACTGATGTTGCAAGTTAATATGTGTATAGATGCATTTGTTATATATTTTTTATGTTTATATCTTTTGTGTTTTTTTTCTATGTTATGCTAATGCTAAAATGTTATGTTTGTAAATTAGGTGAGAGGGTTGCTAAAGCAGTAGTGGCAATAGTGGTAGAGATTGCCTCTCCTCAAGTTTAGGAGGAGGAAGTGCACAAGGATGATTTGCATGAGGCTATAGATGCTCTCGAAAAGTTTAAGGTGGAGAGTCTATTCCACCCTAATGAGGGTGATTTTACTAGCCTATTTGATGGTGTGTCATTGGGGGATCTCCTTACTATCACACATGAGGGCTTGCTAGGTAATTGCTGTTAAGTTACCATATGTTGTTGCTCTTTTGATCTTGCATCTTTGGTTGTTTAGTTGTTGCTTATTGCAATGTTAGGTTGTAGTCTTAGATGTGCCTACTAGCAGTCCACCACCTACATCTACCTACAACATGAATCTATGGGTAGAGACTTTGAACAAGTTTACCTTCATGGAAGGCATCGTGGAGGATATGGTAGACCACCTACAATAGGTAGACCCCAGCTTCGTATGCATATGATGTTGTTTTGCTTATGTTTCTTACCAATTTTTATGCTTAGTTTGTGGCTAATGTTGATTTGCTTATTGCATGCCAACAGGTTCTAAGCTTTGTTGGGATTCAAGTTGGGTGGTGAAGGTAGATGTCATCCCCAAGTACCCTTCTAAAGTGAAGCAAGTGACTTATCGTGTGTATGAGGCAACCAACAAGTGTGTGCTTTCCTATAAAAAAGCATTATGGGTCTATGGAAGCTTGAATGAGCACTTGTGAAAATGTGTGCATGAACTTCAAGAGAGAGTGGTGAGCCAAGATATGAAGATTGGGGACCTTCAGTCTCAATATGACTTCTTGGCAACATGGTCATGGGAAGATAGTACCTAGCACATCACAAAGATCGACTATGCTAGGTACTAGTCGACTACTTAGGGCAAGAACAAGGCCACCCATGAGATCATTGAGCAACAATTACAGATGGATTTACTTGTCTATAAAAGTTAGGATTAGAAGAATTTTAGTGCTAATGTGTGCAAGTGGAGACATATGTAGAAAAACCACAAACACCACTATAAGCATGAGCAAGATGCATATCTTGAATAACTCAAAGAAGAGTCCATCAATCATCGCTGCCATGAAATGTTTGTTGAGGCGATTGGTGAGAGGCAATCCTTTGAGATATTTGCTTGCCACATAGTGGTTACTAGTTCCTTGGAGAGGGAGATTATCACATCCTCAAGGGAGACTTTGTCCATCACCGTTTCTATGTAGTTGCTCACATGGACCATCATGGACAAAGACAAGACCATTGCGAGTATTGAATTTGGTCATGAGGACTAGACACAGCTATCTGAGGCCAAGATCCTCTAATGTTTAGAAGAGGGCATTAATAGATTACCTCCAAACATGGTTGATGTGGGACCCTCCCAGGTTAGTTTTTTATGTTATTTTCATGATTTTTGATGTAAGTTTGTGTTTTGTATTTTTTGCCTATAAGTTTACTATTTTGCCTTTGTTGTTAATAGGTGTTAGGCATTGCTATAGGCCCTAGCAGCACAATGGATGAGGAGAGGCCTCCACATCCACCTAGCACTAGTGGTTGAGTAGATCTTGATGTAGCCCTATTGTTAGGAATTTTTCATTTTTGGTGTATTGAACTAGATGGTCAAGCTATGTACTTTTATTTATATGAGATGAAACTGACATTTTGCTATTTGAAGTGTATAATGTATAGACTTTTGCATTTATTTGTTGTTTGTTTAATGCTAATGATGCAATGAAGCCATGGTGATTGGTAGTTTTAGGCCATATTATGCCATGTGCATAGATAGCCTATGTTTGTAGTTTTAGGCCATTTCGAGTCCCAATGATAATTTTAGGCCATTTTGGGCCATGTGATAATAGGAAAGGATTGCTAGTTTTAGGCCATGGTGGGCTATGCGATAGTTGAAAACATTTTTGAGCCATGGGTTGGAGGTAAAAAGATTATCAGTTTTAGGCCATGGCAGGCCATGTATTTTTGTAATTTTTAAATTTTATGATTTTATTGTGTTTTGATGTTTTATGTGTAAACTAACTACTGAAAAGTAATTATGTGAGAATGTAAACTTAGCGACAATGCACAAAAAAGAAGAAATATATATATAATGCATGCAAAGAATGTAAAATGCACATAACCAAGCTAGCATAAAACATAAACAAAATGCAAACAAGCAAGGTATGCATAAGTGGGGGCAAGTAGGCACATAGCATACTTTGGATTAAGGGAATGCCTTAGTCATGTAGTTGTTTCCTAATCTGGTGTGGGTTAGGGGGTGTCTAGGGCCTAGACGGTACTATATGGTACTTGCCTTGCCTTCGTCAACTATGTCAAAGGGCAATTCTACACACAAAGCTTTCTTAGGAGGTTAGGGGCTTCTATTAGTTCCTTAGGCTAGTTTGTTTTGCATGTTTTACCCTCCTCCTTCATGGGAGGCATGTCATTGGGGAACTCCACCTCTGATCCTTATTCAATATCAATGTTGCTAATGGTAAGAGGGGCTACATTGTCACCATAGATGATGACCTTTCGACCTTCATACTTGTAGCTAGGTTAACCAAGGCCTACCCAAGATGAGGTTTAAACCCGACATCTCCTCAATCATAATGAATTTAGCGATGGTGGGGAATTACTCCTCCTTATGGCAACACACAAATCATTAAAGTATTTTAGGCACATTGTCTTTGTAGATTTGATTTGATTAATAAGACATAGCTTATCGATGATTGTGTATGGGATGACATTGGTTGCTACTCCATCATTGACATGCATCCTACAAATTCTACACTACCCCACATGGATGGTGATAAACATTGACATGGTAATGACTTGACCCTTCTTAGGGTCAACCTTAATCACCTCATCATGAAATGCCAGGGGCATTGAGCTCAATTCCTACAATGAAGGAGGTAACATGATAGCATGGATGGATTTTTCATCTTCTGGGATGTCCTCCATGACAAGAATGAAGGTCAACATGTAAACTAATGCTTTGCAGTGGATGGAGGAAGTCATTATCAGGTCATACAGACTTAGTGTTATGTTCTTTTATTTCAAAGCCTGCTTGACCTAGGCCAATGCTTGAAGGAAGTCCTTTCTACTATCTGCTACTTTGTTGTTGGACTTCATCGCCTCCATGTGGCCTAAGAGATGGATTTCATATGGAGGGGACTTGGGCTTTTCTTGCCTTAATTACTTTGAATCATTAGTTCTCTATTGTTGGTTACTTATTGCAGCCTCTTCGATTGATTAGGCCATTGGAATAGATGGAAGGGGAACAAGGTTTGGTGGACCTAATGTCCTTTGATCCTAGTGCTACCTAAGCATTTGATCAATGAGGTGCTCATTGGGCCACTTAGGTTGCCATCTCTATTGCCTATTGTTGTTGGTTGTAGGATGGAGCTTTGGGCAAGTAGGGATTAATGTGTTGCCCACCACCAGACTCTAGGTAGGTAGGGATTTTGCACGTTGCAATGCCCTTATGATGAAGGATGATTATGTTGTTGCTACCGTGACATTTTGTGGGATCCTAATCAGAAAGGGTGTTATGGATGTCCAAGGTGGTGCTTTGACAACAAAAGGAGTTCTCAAACTAGTTGATGTTGAGGAGACCCCAGTGTTGCTAGAGAGCACACAAACCATGAATGGTTCCTATGTTGGTGCTAAATCATCATCAACATTGATAGCATTGATGATGTACCTTGTATTGCTTACATTAAGAGGATTCTTGTAAACCCCCATTGATTGGTTTTGGGGGTGCACTAGGTTTGTTGTGTCAAGGACCAACTCATCCTTGTCAATCATGCATTGTATATCATCTTGCAAATCCATGCATAAATTTGTATCATGACCTTGTAATTGGTGATATTGAAAAAATTGGTTCAATTTGAAATGCTTAGGAATAGGAGGCTCATTTAGCAGCATGGCTAACAAATTCTTAAGGAGCTTGCAATAATGGTCACACCGCTTGTAATCATCCTCAAACATCTACTTATATTGGATGCATCTAGCATGAAGTGATTGGTCCAAGAGCTCTGACCACTTAAAGAGAAATAGTGTATACTTCAAGTGATCCTTGCACTTGAAGTTCGACCATAAGCTAGCTGGTGCCATGGTTGTGGATGATGCAAACTAATTGTTCACCACAATGCTAGAACTAGCTGCCTTGTTGTTGATGGCTAAAGCCTTGGGTGGCTTGGCTATTGGTTTAGCGTTGTTTGGATTAGCCTCGTTGGCCACCATTATGACAGTTGTGGTTGCTTGCTTGTCTTTGTCCTTACCCTTTTCTTTCTTTACGTGCAAGTTTTTATAGGCCACATAAGTCAGCTCCTTATTGGCCTCTGCCACATCTTGAATGCTCTTGGTTTGAGCGAATGCTTAGCTCAAGGATTGTGGGGCAAGGTAATAGCGCTTTGACTTGATGAAGTCATTAACTACACCTTTGAAAATGACCAACAAGCATATTTCCATGATGGACTCATGAATTTCATTGAGTGGTGTGGTCTAACATTAGATGCATTTTTGCATGAGCTCTAAATGGCCCTACTTAACTTGCATCAATTGATCTAGGATCACCTGAGGCTTCAAGTTGTGCTTGAAACACATGATGAATTGGGTGAGAAACTCCTCCAAAGAAGAGATGGAGGCCTTGGGGAGTGCATGATACCAATCTAGTGCCTTGTTGATCAAGGGCATGGTAAACACATGGATGATTACATGTGGCCATGCCTATAGTAGAAGGCATTCAAACTAGAAGGTCACTAGATGGAAATTAGGGTCCCTTTCACTATTTTATTTGGTGAATTGGGGTAATGGGACCCTGGTGGGCAGTGCCAGTTGTGGAACTACAAGATTAATTAGATCATCTTGGTAAAAGTCCATCACATGAATAGTTTTAAAGGAGGTGGCCTTGAGCTACTTGACCTCTTCAGTGAGGCTTTAGATTAGTTGGAATGCTTGATCCAAGCCTGATGCTATTGTGGCAGGCTACATCGGTTGTGCTACCTACTATGTTATTTGGGTAGCCCACAACCTAGCTTCAAGTTGTGTGACCCCATACAATGTGTGTTGCATGGGCTATGCAATGGGCATAGTGCCTAGCCCCCACCATGTGTTTGTGGGTTGCGCTATTGTGAAGGGTTCCAACACAATAGGCGATGGAACAAATAACACCTAAGTTGTATACAACTGAGAGATGAGAGGCAATGTGATGAATGATGTCTAAGTTGTATGTAGTTGAGCGATGTGGATGGCATGCACATAAGGTTGCATAGATGCAATAGTTAATGGTATAGAAGGTTGGATATGTTGAACAAGCTAAACTGGCTTAAGAGATTGAGCAAGCTATGAAGGTACGACGAAAGGCAAGTTAGAAGGAAGTGCAACCTCCTGGTGCATCTACTATGTTTGGTGAGTCGTCACCATAGGCGTTGACCTAGGTGGTGACACCTGGTTGATAGAGGATTGAGAAAATAGAGGCATGAAAGTGGAGGCTATCCACTAGAATGAGGTGTGGAATAGGTTGTCATGATTACATCGAGCTTCAAACTCATCTAGGTACTTTTGCAAGGGCTCCTCATCATCAGTCCCTACCTCACATCAAAGGTTGCGGATGAGGTTATCTAGAATCCACTGGTAGGGCTCTATGAGAAAAATAAAGTCCATAGATGAAGGAACCCTTTCATTCCCATTTTAGCATATGAGTTCAAAACTACATTTGGCATCCATTTCTTGGTGGTCTATGTACACACCAACCTAGAGCTTCATGCAAATTAAGTTATATTTCTTGTCATTGACCATCATGAACTCGGGAGGTAGGTCACACAACTCAAAATATTGCCTTTATTCTACTAGGATAAGACCTCTAGCTCTAGGAAGATCAATCTGAATCTCTTGCTAAATAGACTAGAGAATAACTAGGCTTGAAGCATAGGTCAAAGGTTGCTCAGGATTCATGATGCAAACGGGGGAGATGCAAAAGTTACTATTGGCAAGAGGTAGAAAGAGGCTAACTCTACAAACTAAAACAAAAAGGCTAAGTGCGAGAATGCAGAAAAAATGACTAAGTATAAAATTGCTAAAAAACTAGCTAAATATAAAAATGTAGAAAAATAACCAAGTGTAAATTGCTAAAAAATGGCTAACTCTGGGACTACACTTAGGGTTGACTATGCTCACTACACTATGAGTTGACTATGATCTCTTAAGCACTCAGAATTTGGCAAAGTGTTTGATGTAAGCTTTAGTGGTTATCAAGCAGGGTTCCAGGTGAATCAATGATAGGGACTAATCTACACGAGGGTGCAAAGTGCACGTAAGGAAATAACCAAGGGATGCCAAAGAAGGAAATGGCAAAGGCCCATTTTCTAGCATCAGAAAACTATAGCGGAAAAAAATATCAAAGGCTAGAATGGTACACTAAGAGGTCTATGGTCATACAACCTTAACCTTGCATCCATGTGAGGGCCTATTGGAAAATGAAGGTAAGGTTCCTAGAACAGTTCTATCAATTGAACTAGAAATTATGGGATGTTACAATGAACAATTGTGAGGGGTTTACTAGATGTTTGTAACATCCATGGTGTCTATGAGGGTGAGTGTAGTCAAGGTTTTCGATGCAAAATGATGGTGCAAATATGTGCAAAAATAGTAAAAAATGTGAATAGGATGGTAAAGTGAAAGAGAAAATGCTAAAAATGTATAAGATGTGAGCGAGAGAGAAAGTAGCACCACCCCAAATGGGGGAGGGGGAAGCATAGTTAACTGTAAAGAAAAGGTAAGGAGGTATGTAGTGTATAGATAGGCGTAATAGGTAGCATAGTCATAGTATCGGGGTGTCTAGGCTACAAAAACTGATGTCCTCCATAAAGTTTGAGCCTGCTGGGTTAGCTACTATGATATCCTACAAGCTATGGGAGGCTGCAGTGAACAATAGTGTTGTGGTGGTGTGCAAAAGTGCCAAGTTATGTCCCAAAGTTCACCAAAATGCCAATTGCACTTGGATGCCAAATGCCAAGAATGCCAATGCTCAAATTTGCCAATTGAATGTAAGATTTGCCAATTGAATGCTTCAAATGCCAACTGAATGCTTTAAATGCCAACCCCTAGAATGTGGAATGTTGGGATATTTATAGGGCTAGGGTTAGTCCAAATTGTGCATCAGGCACCATCTGGCAAAGGGGTCGCTAGGACAATGCTAACCCCAACTATGCTTCCACTAAAGCAAATGGTGTTCTGCTAGTGTGAGACTGCTAGACTATGACTATGCTACCAAGACTGCATGTGTGAGTGAAACAAACTGCCAAGTACTTGAAAACAATGCAAAAGTGTAGTTTTGGAGACTATGTTTTGGGACTATGTTGTCCACTCTCTCAAGTGGTGTTGAGTGTAGGTACAGTTTGGGGGCAAATGGAGGATACAAAAGAAGTGAAAATTGTTGATCTTGCTTGCTAAAGGAATGTTGGAGCTATGATGGAGACTGGTGCTGAGTTCTCAAGGCTTTTGGAAATAGTTCTAGATGACTATGTTGACTACGCTCTAGAGCATAGTCCAATAGTTAGATAAAGTTTGCCAAAAGATGAGGTCCAACATAGACTACGTTGACTAGGCTCTAGAGCATAGTCCCAGTAGGGAAAACATAGCCTTAACACTTCAAAAAATCTAGCAAAAATTGATGTCTTTGGGTAGCCTATGCTAACTATGCTTTGGAGTGTAGTAGGAAGCATAGCCTTAGAAGTTAGAATATCTGCCACACTATTTCTTCCATCCCAAGCCAGCCTGATAGCCTTTATCTTAACACTTTGGAAAATTTGCAAAACTAGCCATTTTTATGCCAACTATGTTGACTATGCTCAGAGCCTAGTCATGATAGGGAGAGTGTAGTTAGGACACTTAGAAAAATCTTATAAGTATGGGTTGTTTGTGTCAACTATGTTGACTACACTCTGGAGCGTAGTCCTAGTAGTGGGGAGTGTAGTCTCAACACTTATAAAAAATTTACCAAGTTTTGACACAGAAAAATTTGGAGATGAGACCCAAGAGCCCAAATTTGGTGGTGTTTTAGTCCCTTTTATTAAAGAAACTTTTAATAAATTGGTGACCTTGGTAGTTTCCAAAATTGAAAAGCATTCAAAAGGTTTGTACATCACTTAGAAAAATAAAATGGCTACAAGCACTAGTTATGGGACTAGAAAGACATGTTACCCATGCCTAAAGGTCCCCTCTAACTAAGGCCCTCTTTCACTTCCTACTTCTCTTTTCTCCTGTTTGTGGAATGGTGGTTATTTTGTGGGAGCACTCCTGTGTCTTGATGGGGTGGATCAGTCTTGGAGTGGTGATGCAAAGTCACTGAATGAGGTTGGTTTTGGTTCAGACTAAGGATGGATCTTCTCATGTCATTTTAAACAGCAACTCCACAAGGGACTTCTTATGACCTCAACTCAGGATTCCATCTCACCTTCATAGTCATCCATCTATGCTACCATAACTCATCTCATTGTTGGTTTTTATGTTATACTTGATTTCTTCGTTTGCTATGTTGGAATTCTTAGATAGATTCTTTCTGGTTGGTTCTTAACTTTTCATGAACATTAATTGACTGTGGGGCCCATGGACTCCTTAGTGGGGGTTATGCAAGAATAAAAAGGGCATGTGCCCACTATGGGGAGGACCCACTTGCATATCTCTTGGTTTGGTTAGTTAAGTCCCTTATCTTAGACATTGCTACAATTTGATCTTTTGCATATTCCATTGTGTATTCCACTCCATGCACCTTAAAATCTCATAATATTCATTCTCTAGACTATTTTATCAATCTTCTAAATTTTTTAAACTCTAATATCCTCTTCTACTATTCTCATCATGTTCGTGGCTTTTTGGGCTTCCATTTGATCCCAATTTCATTCAAAAGCTCCTTGTATTTTGAAAGTTTGATGAAAGTCAACACAAGTCAACAATGATTAAGAATTGTGTCAACTAGGCCTAGTCGATGTAGCCAACCCCATTGATGGNGAATGATTAATAATTGTGTCAACTAGGCCTAGTCGATGTAGCCAACCCCATTGATGGGGCCCCATCAACTAGGCCTTGTAAATGCATGCCAAAAATCCTATAAATACCGCCAAGAACTTTAATATTTTAAACATTTTCTTCGTAACATGAGGGAAGTTTTTACCATTTTTTAGAGCCCAAAACCTTCCAAAGCCCATAACTTCTCAACTATTTATTCAAATCACTATGTTCTTTAATCTAATAACTATTGGAGGTAAGCTCTTAATCATGGAGGTTGCAAACCATAAGGTTTCTGATGAAAATTTTTGAAAATTTCTTTAACTTCCCCCAAAGGATTAATGAATACAATGATATGAAACCATCAATTTTTGAGAGTTAACCCTTCCAACATCCTTCAGAATGACTTATTAACACTAAAACACATGTAAAATTGTGATTAAAATTGATTAAATCATCCATAATCACAAATTAGCCAAGTGTAACTATCCCAAGGAGATAATGTATCCCAATTTTTTCATGTTACACAACAATTGCTAACTTGTGGTCATGTTGTGATTACAGATGGTGCTAAGAACAAAATGATTACAGGAGGGAGAACCCTCTTAACTAAGGGAGAAATGGCCTAGAACTAGAAGGGGCCAACAAGAACATGCTTAGGATCAACTAGAGGAAACCCATGAAATGGGACTTCTTCAAGAGGAGCCCAAAGTGGAATTTGTTTGATAGATTCTTGAAGAAGAAGTTGCAATAGAACAATTACAGTGTGGGGAGGCACCAGGTTCCATACCAAGGCTTGAAGTCACACTAACACAAGCTTCCCTCAACACCATCAAGCCCTATGATATCCAATGTTTAGTTCTCCAGGAACTAAACTTTGGACCATTTTTAGAGCATTCTCCAATAGAGGTGAAAACACAATTTCAAACCTCTTTCATGTGGTCAATCATCACTTAGTGGGGAGTGGTACATGGGAGAGATGTACCTCTTTTGGAACAATAGAAGGATATCTCCATAGTGAAGATCAAGGACATTCAAGTGTCCTACTTAGCTGAAGCTATCACATAGGTGCTTAGGTTTCCTAATGCTAGGACACAATTGGTAGAGCTATCTTTGCAAGCTAACCCAAAGGCCAAAAAGGAGTGGACCTAATGGTGTTATGGAGTTGACCATAAGAAGTTTGACATGCTTACATCGGTGAAATGCATATATTTTGAGATAGTAGCCTATAACCTTAATTTGATGGTGAGGTTCAGCAAGGTGATCATTTTTTTCACTTGGGCCATGTGCCACTCTAAGCGAGAGATTTCTAGAAAACATTCTATAATTGATCTATTTAGAGATTAAGAAGAGTTTCAAAGAAAATGAATGTGGAAGGAAAACCCTACCTTTTCGATGCCTCATCCAGAAACTTTGCAAAATGGTAGAGATCATTTACTATTCAAATGACATGATTAGGCATTCTCCTATAGTATTGTGGTCTAAAATGATGAATGAAAAGACACCTTCCATAACTAAAAAAGGGGAGCAATTGTTGCCACCTTCATTTCCTACTCAAGAAACAACATTAGAGGCCTGTGCAGCCATTAAGTACTTGCATGAAATCCAAGAGTAGCTTTTGCATGACTAGGAGTAGCATGTAGAAAGGAGTGGTGGTGACCCATATGTATATCAATTGGGAATGAGTCACCTTAATGAGGTGGCTTAGATAATTAGCCAAATGGAAAGAGGTGGACTAATATTTTCTACCTAACAAATGTAATTGCCTACAAGATCGAATCTTAGTGTGTGAGAAGTGATGGTGTCTTTATCTCAACATCATTTATTCCTAGAAATATCTGGGAATGCTACCTCACTTTTGGTATGCTTGGAGGATGAAAAGAGAGCAACTATATTGGTGATGCAGCACCAAGGGTAGGAGACTACTACTGAAGTAGTTTTTGACTGAATTGTAGAAGCACTTAATGCACTTGTGATGTCTGCACTAGACATATATGCACTCCAAGATGTGTAGACATACATAGGCATGGTTAGTGGAAGATTGAGTGTAGCCTAGCATAAAAAGTTGTTGGACTAATTGGTGGGGACTAAGCAACCAATTCTAAATATCTTTTATTTTTTGGACAACATTACTACAACCCAATCAAAGCTACTAGAGGCAATGGGCAAATGCATCATCTTAGAGGAGAAAATTGAAATAGCCCAAGCACAAAACCAATGCTTGGCCATAGAAGTTACTAAAATGTGTGCCTTTTTTACTGATCTTGCACTCCTTAGCCCAAAAATAACTAGAGATGAAGCTTTTCAACAGCTTCAAGAACGATTAAAACAAGCTAAGGAGGAAATAGTAATGACCATCTTTAACTAGTCTATAGCAGAAGCAAAAACCTACTTGGTTTAGATGCACTAAGAAAATGAATCTCTAACCATAGAAAATCATTGCCTACACAATGTTGATGCATAAAAATAATAGATGTCAGAATTCATTCATCAATAGTAGGAGTAGCTCGTCAGGGTAAACATAGAGTTAAGAAAATTAGCCATGGAGAATTATAATCTATATATGAAGGAAGTTTGAGCCTTACACCAAAAATCTACCATTGAGATTGCCATCTAGAAAAATAAGGCCCTTAAATTTGAAAGAGTGAAGAATCACTATGGAGACCAAGTTGGCCTATAGAAGGATGTGAATGAGAAGCATATTCAAATGGCTAAGGCAAAAGTAAACAAGGCCCTCTAGCAACTCCAACAAGGAAAAGAGGTGTCGCAGCCCATCATTGATGGAATAGAGGCCTATAACAGAGTGGAGATCTACTTGAAGGAGTTTTAAATTAAAGAAATGATATAGTATATGGAACTAGCCAATCTTGATTGTGCAAACTTGGCAATGCTGATTATCAAATGGCTATGGAGAACTCGAAAAGTAGATGGCCAGCTCCAACTTACTGTACAAGGCTGAGTTCAAGCACCACAAGGATACCAAGTAAAAGCTTTAGATGACAAATGCTGAACTCAAGATTATTAGGGCATGATTCATCGATCAATGATCAACTATCGAGAACTTGGCTAGGAGAATGAATGATTACCAGGAGCTACAAAACACATTCAGGGCATTTGACATCAAATGCAAGTAATTCATTACCTAGTTCATTAATGCTAAGGAGTTATTTCCAAAAATTCTATATCCTTGGGATGTGCTCATTCTAGTCCACTTTGGTGAAGCTATTGGATTGTACATGATCCTAGGAGTAAGAAGGAGAAAATGATAGCATTTATGGATGGTTTTTACCTCCCACTAGAAGTTACAGTAGCAGTAGGACAACCATAATTGCCTCAGCCACGCACATGCTTGAAGCTGATGAAGGTCCTTTAGAGCCTTAGGAACCTCCACTATCTAGTACTATTTATTCTTCTCAACTGACTTCATGTCATCAGAGGACATGCTATCTAATTTTGCAGAGTCATATCATGGTGTTCAATTTTGTGTCATGAACACCAAAATTTTTTGTAATGTGTTGATTCGTACACTTAGGTACTCAATTTTTTCAAGTCAATTTATTAATTCTAGTTTCAATTAATAATCCCACACCTTTCTAATTTTGTAAAGAAACTTGAGGATGAGTTTTAATTTAGTTGTGGGGATATGATGAGTCACGGTTGACCTCGTCGATGAGGCCTTGTCGACTAGGCCACTTTGACTAAGCCTTGTCGATGTGGCCCTACCGACATAGGGTCTATCCTTTCCTATAAATACAGATTCACTAGATAAATTTTTGGCATCAGGTAGTCATAGTGTAGTGAAGCTCTTGTAGATTTTTCATTTGAAAGTTAGAATATTTTCCCAAGTGCCTAGAATAGGAGTCATTGAGTGCACAAATCTTTATCCGAGCACTATTGTACCTAAGCACGATAGTGTGTGCAGCAATAAAGATGAGCTTCTTCATAAACCTTGTAGCATTTTGGATAGTTTAGATGTTTAATTTATGCATTTAATGCTTTCAATTATTAATTTAATGATTTCAAATAATTAAGCTAATGGAGTAATTAAGCAAGATAAGCTAGATAGATTAAATACATAAGTATGACTTCTTTGAGCATTACACATATTCTCTTGGTAATCCTAGTAGCATTATTGCTTGGTGTGCTTAGTAGCATAGTTCTTGGTAACCTAGCACTTGATACTTGGGTTCATGACATGTACAAAAGTGGGACCAGATACTTATGTTAGGACTAGTTAGCAACAAGTTAGTTAGATTAAATTAGTCATTAAATTACTTCATCTCTCTCTTCAAGCACCAAAGAACATATAATATAAAATGATAAAAATCATATGCCTTGATTACACTTAATCATACTTATATACTCCAAAGGTGTAATTTGAAAGACAATGAATGACCTTAGGGAAAGGTTTACTTCCTAGAAGACTAGTGTACTAGAAACTATAGAGTCCACAAAATTCGACTAGATCATGCATGACTTCTTTATGATTCATATGGTTGGGCATAGGGGTACCTTACCACTCATCACAATTTTATTAGAGGGCTCAACTAAATGATTGCCTTATGGATAATATTTAGTTATAGATTTGACAATAATATTACACTCTCTAGCCTAATTTTTAAGCTATATAGAGATGAAGGTAGGTCCATTGTCCACTACTAAAGTGTAAGCATACCAATATCTAAAAATTAAATTATTTTCTAAGAAGCAGATAACTTCATGTGATGATGTGATTCTAGGTGATTTCACTTCTAACCAATGTGTTCAATAATCAATGGTTGTAAAGATAAACTTGTGTAGGATAGTGGATAATGGATTAATCACTCCAATAAAATATAAAGCCCATTGTGAAAATGTTTTAGTTTTTATTATAGGTTATAGCAAGGTTGAACTCTTAGGATTTTTACCTTTAAATTTTTGACACTATTCATAAGTTCTAACTAGGTGGTAAGCATCATTAATCATAATGGATCGATAGTAACCAACTTTAGTCATTCTATGTACTAATGATTGATATCCTATATGTCCTTCATGAAGTTGTTTTAAAGCATTGTTAGCTTGTTCTTGGTTTAAACATTTAAGGTATATTCCTTGGAAATTCTTCTTAAACAACTCATCGCTAATTAGAGTAAACATAGAAATTTTAGATACTAAAATATTTCTTTTATATCTCAGTAAGTCTGAAGGAAAATGATGAAAGGTTAAATAAAATTTAATATCACCATACCATGGATCATGTAATTGGTCAGGAGCAAATGAGATATTATTTTCTTCATCAATGGATAATATGTGAAGTCACAATAACTCTTCATTTTTAGGGACATCATAACTCTCTAAGGTTAAGGCTCTGGAAATTAGCTTGGTAAGACTAGTTCCTCTAACCAACTTGGCTACTTTCCATTGGATATTGAACTCTTGTAGTTTCATAAACCATTTAGCATGTTTTTCACTAGGATCTTGTAATCTGGCTAATGCAATGGTGGCTACATTAGGAATAATAACACAAACTTTTGCATTTAATAAATAGCAGAAAATTTTATTTAGCACTTTAATCACAGTGTACAATTTTTTCTCAATAGGTTAATATTTCAATTTGACATCTTTCAAAGGTGTAGACATAAAAGTTATGGGCCCTTTACCTTGATTAGCTACATCTTTGGTTAGGATAGTAATGACAATAATATCACTAGAAAAAACATATAAAAGGAAATCATTTTTATACCATGGGGAGGTTAAAATTGAAGCATCTATAATGGCTTCCTTAATGGAAAGGAAAGCATTAGTTCTTTCATCCATCCAATGTATGTTGCTATCTTTCTTTAACATCTCATTTAATGGTCTAACTAATTCAGCATAGGCAAGAATGAAACATCTAACAAAATTAATTTTCCCGAAGAAGGCTCTTACATCATTCTTCAATAAAGGGTATGGGATTTCTAAGATTACATTTACTCACTTAGGATCAATCATAATTATTTCCTTAGTTATTATATGACTAAGAAATTTACCACTTTGAATACCAAAATGAACTTCTTTGCATTCAAAGTGATATCAAATTATCTTTTTTGTTATGAAAATATTTCTAAGGCCTCTAAGGTGTGTTCCCCGGTCCTTGATAATAATGCATTTCCTTATTAGTCCTTGAAAAGTCTTATCCATAGCTCTTTGAAAGGTAGAACCAATATTTATAAGACCAAAGGGCATTTTAGCAAATTGAAAAGTTTCCCTCTTTATTATAAAAGTAGTCTTATATTTATCCCTTTTACTAACTAAGTTTTGGTTGTGTCATGAATATTCATTTACAAAGGAAAACATTTAGGTGTCATTCATGACTTGCAAAAGCTCTTCCATAAGAAGGAGTGAATAATTAAACTCAATATAAGAAGTATTAAGGTTATGAAAATTGATACATACCCTTAATTTACTAGTTTTATTTTTAAAGGGTACTAAATTTGATATCCAACTTGAATGTCTCACAAGATAAATAATATTGGATTCTAGAAGCTTATCTATTTTTTCTTTCATCAAGGCTTCAATCTTGAGATTTACAGGTCTAAGTTTTTACCTAAATGGGCTGGTTTTTTGCTTAAGGGGAATATTATGTGTCATTACTAATGGATTGAAAGTTCTATGATCCTCATAAGTCCAACCAAAAACATCATTAAACTCATATAACAAGCCAAAACATCCTAAGATATAACTTCCTCATTAATTTGAGAGAGTTCAATACATTGATCACTAAATTCACCCTTGGAAAGTAAAAATTCAAAAATGTGATTATCATCATCAAAAACTTGAAAAGAAAAGACACTATTTGGAATAGAATACAACATAACTTTTTCAATAATAATCTCAGAATTCTAGTCATTATGTTTAAAAGGAATATCTAAGGTAATGGCCATTTGAGCTAGTGCATTGGGGACATAATTTTCCTCTCTTGGAAAATGTTTAATGGATATGAGTTCAAATTCCTTAAAAAGTTCAAGAATGTAAGATTTATATGCTTTCATGGTAGCATCCTTATCATCAAAGATTCCATTAACTTTATTTACTATTAGTTGAGAGTCGCTATAAATCTTAAGTTTGGATAAATCATAATATTGAGGTAACTTGATCCCCTATATAAGTGCTTCATATTCAACCATATTTTTAGTCATGAGTTTTGTGAAATTGATGGCTTTAAGGATAGGGACTTCACCAAGATGTATGAGCATTATTTTGGCTCCACATCCTTTCTTGGAAGAAGCATAATCTACTCTCAGTATCCAAGTGATTAGATTAATAAAATCTGAAAAATTAGCCCTTTGATCAATATAGCAATTATCATCATCAAAATTTGGCTTATTTTCTAATGTTTCATTAGATTGAATCTCATTTACATCATTGTCCCTCCCTAGGGGTGGTGGATCACCAAAAAGAAATGTTCTTCCATCATGTTGATGATATGGTAAAGTATCTTCATAAATTTCTTCACACTCTCTAAAAGCTTGGCAATATTGGGTGAAATGTGTAAGAAAAAGGGTTTATGCCTCATAAAATATTCACCAAGTCTTAGCTTAGCAACTCCAACAAAAATATTGATATTTTGATTTCTCAAAGATTTATTCTATTAGTAAAAATTTGTTACCACTTGTTTGTAAAAAGGTTCTCTTGGTATAATCATATATTCAGATTTTCCTTTGATAGGAATTAGTAATTTTGAGAAATCTAACCTAAAGAAGCCCCAAAAATTGGCTTCGAAAGTCCTAGATAAAAGCACACCATAAGTGGGTGACATATCAACTACTAAAATATCCATATATCATTTAAATATAGGGTATTGTTTAAGTTATACTTTTACTTCTTTTAATGATCCTACTACAGGGACATGAGATTTATCGAGTGGTATCACACTTCTTGCTTATGGTAGCATTTATGCTCCTGATTTTTTACATACCTCAAGTGGCATGACACTAACAGGTGCTCTATAATCCATTAAAAATTTATGAACATTCTTTCCTAAAATAATCAAAGTTATTAGGAAAGGAGGTTGATCTTTCTTATTCAACATGGAATTACTTACATTTGTATTGATAACACATTAGGACTTTCTGCAAAATGAACTTGCCTTTCGGTTGTTCAAGATTTTTCTTTATTGGTTTCAGGTGTATGAACTATCTTTGGAATCACATCTCTTATTTCATTAAAATGTAAAAGATCATACATTGAAATTTTGGATTTAACTCTTTTCAAATCCTCAACTAAATCATAATTCTTATGTTCATCTTTGGCTTCTTGTTGAGGTGGAGTTCTTCTAGGTATAGAAAGGAGGTTTGGTCATTATTGGTTGTTTGCTTGGGATGGCCTGGTTTGATTATTTGTGTTGTTTTAACTAGGAACTATTCTATTTAAAGAAGTATAAGGATTATTCCTAGTTTGTTGTTGTGTGGTGCTCATAACATCGCTAAGTCTATGGTAGCGAGTGTTAAGTGGGTTGGGATCACTTACCATGACTTGTTCAAATGAGGAAACTTCTTCATTTTTTGTTTCATGAGGTCTATTCAAGACCATAATTAGGGTTTTTCTATTTTGTTGATTTTGGGCATTATCACCATATAATGCNGCATGAAGCACAAGGGGTACTTGAAGGAACCCAAGAAAACATTTTCTACTCTATGATAAGAGGGATAAGTCTAACCCAAAGGGCAAACATCTCTAAGGCATCCCCTACATCCATCCCTTATTGAGTATAGATGTTTGTCTTCCTACATGGATCCATACCTGTTGAAGAAGATGTGATCTTCTTTCATAAGTCTAGCTAAGTTCCATTCTAAATGACATCTTGGCATCCATTAATTTCCTTGATTTTTTTCATTGATTTTGAGGGCTCACTAGGATCACTACCCATCCTGGTGATGGACCTGAAAAATTGAAATTAGGAGAGAACATCCTTCAAAAGAGCCATGTCTCTGCAAGCAACTTAAGCTTGATATAAGCCTAGGTTCTACTTCTATATCAAGATCTATGGGGTCTCACTGGTCCAGCCATATATGTACTGGATCACCACATCTATTCCATCCATATTCTCCTTATCTTTTCCCACATCAACATCTATTTAGGCTAGTAGAAGGGGAGTTGAGCACAATCTCCCTTCGAAACAAGGTATAAAGGTAGATATCTTGAATCTAACCTTGCTATCTGTAGATGCATCAACATTGCAATCCACATCTCATTAACTAACACTATCCCATATTCACAGCAATATAGAAGATCCAAAATTTATTTGAAAAAATTCTCTAAGAGGTTATCAAAGCATCCAACACTAGTCTATCATCGACATCTTCAGAGGATGTCCAACATTGAGAACACCTACTCAAATGCTTGGACAAGTGGAGGATATGATGGGTAGCCAACCCCAAGATAGTTCTCTATACACATGTCTCATTCCACCTACTACCACATGATCCATTACAACTGTAATGTCCCATTTATGGGGATGGATCAGTTGCATTTGCATCTTATAAGTTGTCGTTCCCATTTCGAGAGATGGAACAAACATCATTTTATGAATGCTTAGGACAAAGAAGCATGTAAAAATCACTGCCATGAATTTTCTAAGGAACATCTAGGTTCCTAGAATCTCAATTTTCCTACCATGCCAAGAACAACTACAACTCACAATCAACATCTTTCATTGGATTTTTGAACCCGAAGGAAAGATCCTCTTTGGGAGGTTTCTTCCATAGGTAGGTACATCAAGGTACAACAACCCAACTATACCATATCCATGATACATGCCCAAGTAGTCTACATAGCCAACACAACTGTATCATCACACTACTACCAATTGATGGAAGACATAGATTCACAAGTCTTACCTACATTCAATTCCACCTTACAACTCAACTTGATAAGCCAAAGAGTTCATCCCCAAAAATTTCATAAAGAGGGGGTTCTGTTTCACCATAGGAGGTTTTGGTTTTTATTTTATACACACCAATCCATCCCATTTACAACAATTATAGTGCACAAGGCCACACCACTACCTATTATCATTGGACTTGAATAATGAACTTAAGAGTCACTAGGATAGTTTGCCCATAGGAGGACTAGGTGCTCAAGACATTTTGAAATTACTATCAATGGGCATCACCATCATAAACTACTAACTCAAAACAATTTACTATTCATTTCCAAAGGATTTACAATAAGGAAGTTCTACTAGAAAGCCCCAACAAGGGAGTCCCTCTAAAGCCCCAAACTAAGAGAGAGTACATAAGATCACACCTTGCTTACAAGAAGAGATATATACATTCAAGCTACATGAACAACATGGCCTTACAAGAGAGACTCCTTGAATCCAATTATGGTAACAATATCTTGTCTCTAAAAACAAGCCCCAAGATTTCAAGCACATGGAACTACTACTTGGAAAACAAGACTCAAACATCAACTGCCTTTGATTCCCAACTACAAGAACAACTGTCTTAATTCAATCTACATCTATTTGTTGGAAACTTAAGAAACATTGACCAGAATGGAGAATGACCCCTCATAGGACTAGAGAATCACCAAGTACTAAAGTGCTCAGTCATGCTATTCCACTAGATAGGTTAGCACATTAGCATAATTCAACAATACACCAAAGTACACAGGAGAGATGGGGCAATATAACATGGCCTACAAAAGCACCATAAGCCCCTCATCATGAGATCATAGGTTCAAGTATTTTTGAGCACATATAGGTCCACGATGCAAGGCCACTAAGAGAAATCAACAATTTGTGTAACCATAACACCATTTATTTAAGGATGGATCACCATACCAACTCTTGCAAAAACTACCCCAAAAACCACATCCAGCCATGGAATAGGGAGTCTAGGTGTTGATACCCAAAACTCAACTCTAACCCATAGCTAGTCATGATAGCATCACCTTGGATTTGAATATTTGATCTACTATTGTGACTCAAATGGCCATCACAAACCACCCACTATCAAGATCAAGTTCATCAAACCAATTTATTTGTATTTTAGGCTACATTCCACCATCAACCACTCCATGAATAAGATTCTTGTCAATCAAGGAACTCAAAATGAAGAGTTCCATAATTTATCCTATCTCAATAAACACTCATTTAAGGACACACCATCATAGCATGCGAAGATCACAAGGAACACAAAGCATTAGTTTAGGAGCACCTTGGGTAAGAACATGCCCTAGTCTCCTCATTACAACACGATTTACAAAAATAGGATTTTCCATAGGGCTTTCAAAAGATCTCATATTAGGGTACAAAAGTTGCTTACAAACACAGAGAGGAGGTGCTTTAAGGATGAGCATAGGGAAAACACAGTACATCAAGTTTGGCCTTGTGATAGGATGTGGCACAAGCCTACAATGAAGTGACAAACAATTCACATAGGGAAACAACATCTAGAACTTCTATGTGCATAAGTTGTCAAAATTAAATACATCACAACATTACATTGTAATCTTACATATTTGAGGATAAGAATACACTTAGTGGGCATAATACATGACATTTGGGAATGCTACCAGCCTAGAAGACTATAGGACAAACTACCCGAGCCCATCCTAAGTTGAAGTGTCTAGGCCACCAGGAGCAACACCAAAGCTACATCATGCTATTTTGAGAAAAACTTGCCTTTGTCTCTAAACATACATGACCAATAGTCATACTACACCCACTGCAAGACCACCATTAAAAGAGAATGGAGTAGGACGTGAATGCAATGATCGAATAATGTAGGATTCCAACTAAGAAACCACCACCCACCATAGTGGGACTTTAAGGCATTGCCCACTCTTGGGCCATGAATATCTGGCATGGTCAAGAATAAGTTTCTATGCCATTTGCTAACCCAATATTCATAGGATCTAGAATGGACCACCATACTTTGTTAGTACTCACCCATCATTGAGAGGCAAACAAATCATGATGTACTAGCTGCTCCACCATAGCAAGGGTATTGATAAATTCACAACCCAAATTTGGGATTCTGAGATCAAGTAACCAATTCATAAAAGCCTTAAGAGAACACATCTTCACCATAGACATAGTGCTCATAGAATTAACTAAGGTCACCACTATCTACTTCTTTATACCTATGCTACCTACAAGGCTGAGACAATTGCCTAAAAACAAAGGAGTTAGCAAGAACATGATCAACACATTAGCCTTATATACCACCATCAAGCATGATCACACAATAGATGAATATCAATCTCAAAACAACATAAAGAGTAAGACCTCAACAACATGCATAGAGATCAATCATGCAAAACATGATGGGTTAATTAGATATGCTCATACAAAAATTTATCATGAGGCATACTAAGAGAGAGAGAACTAAAACACTCTCAAAATTTCAAGATTCACATATAACAAACATTCCTAGCCACTAACATTGGTTCCCGTGAGGATCAAAATCTCAACAGATTTACAAGGGTCATGGGCTCTAGAAAATCATAATTTCAACTCAAAACATGAGGAGGGATACCAAGATCTAGCCAACAATAGGTCTCAACAAAGCTCCAATTCTCGCTACGAAGAGAAGCATCAAAGAGGATGTGTCCACAAGAAAGACTCTCATTAAGAAAAGTGAGGTGTCAACAACAACCAACAATAGGATGGCCTACTCTAGAAGGTCCCCAAATCAAAATTCCCAAATAAATAACACCAACCAAAGAAGTGATGCCACAAAACCATGGGCAACACAATGAGCTCAAACAAGGAAACACAACACACAATAGATTTGCAACAAGGGTAACAATGCCCAAAGCACTAAGGGTTATCAAAATAGGGACCATAATAATTTAGTCTTAGGATAAAACACATGGCCTCAAAATTCCTCCTCAATAATACTAACAATGAGTCATCACATAGTGTAGAGAATAAATCCTTATGTTATGAATGATAGACATGGCGAGAATGACACACATGCAAAATTTGAAAATGTAGCTAAGGAAGATACAACTACATAATTAGAAAAACATACAATTTCAAACACGAGTGTATGAAGTCTACTGATGAGAGTCTTGATCCACCCAGAACAAGGTTCATTGAGAGCACATGTTCAAAGGCCCTCCATCTTGAGGTGCTTGGGAACCAACATGTTCCAATTTGTAATTCCTACACTCACTATATCTAGGGTGAGTGGGGGTGCAAGGATACTACATCCTACATAGTTTAATCAATGCCATCTTGATACATGTCATCTAGGTGGAGACCCAAATAGAGATTAGGTCCAATTCATCCCAAATGAACCACTGGATACTAGAGATGAGAGCTCCCAGAGCAACAACAATTCATAAGTTTCCAATAGAACTATCCTCTGTGATATCAAAGTAAAACCACAACTAGTTGAACCAAAAGTAAACTAGTGGAGGACAACATCATAATGCAATCGTATACATCCTCTAGAGGAACACCATACATTAGTTGTTCACAATGGAACATCAACCCCATAATGAAAAGCTTAAGAGTCTTACCATAAGTCAACTCTTAAAAGAATACATAAGGATATGATCCTATATCACCTAGAAATCTATCCAAAAGGACCATACATAGAAAACTTAATGGTATAATACTATCAAAGGATACATGCTTATCACAACATGATTACAAAAATACTCTGATGTTGTCTAGCATCCCAAGGAATTCATTGAGATCTAATTGATCTGGGATAGAAGACCTAGAGAATATGCCTATAATAAACAAGCAATCCCTAAAAGGGAGTGAGCAATATAATAGCTTCTTAATAAGAGGAAATGCACCTCATGGAGAACCACTAAACTTCAAATGAGGACTTAGCAAACAAGTACACAAGAAACCCCATACGCATCATTAGTAGAAGGGGTGTCAATGTATGTACAAGGGGTGCCTCACCTCCAAACCCCTCATGATTTGGTACAAGGTTTGGCAAGGCATTGCATCAAAACTATCTAGTCCTAGTTGCTTACATATCTATGACCATTGTAGAATTAGGTCCATTAAGTTCTCCATGTGAGGGTAGTATGAAGAGGACTTAGAAAGGGATGCAATAAGAGAGAGTCCTACTATTGGCTTGGTATCGCAAGCTAGGATGGATTTTTTAACACTTGAGTTTCACTCAAGGGCATATTAGAGTGTTTCATGGTCCCCAAACCATGGGAAAAGCCTAGGAGAACTTTTATCCTAAGACATCTCTCACATGTTCACTCCTTTTAATGATCCTACCATAGGTATATTAGATCCATCAAGTTGTATTACACTTCTTGCTTATGGTAGCATTTGTGCTCCTAACATTTTGCACACCTATAGTGGCATGATGCTAGTAGTTGCACTAGAATCCATTAAGTAATTATGAACATTCTTTCCTAAAATGATCAAAGTTCTTAGAAAAGGAGGTTGGTCTTTCTTGTTTAACATAAGATTATTTGGATTTTTTATTGATAACTCATTGGAATTTTCTACAAAGTGAACTTTCCTTTTAGTTGTTGAAGATTTTTCTTTATTGGTTTGAAGTGTATGAATGATATTTTAAATCATATCTTTTATTTCATTAAAATGCAAAATATCATACATCAAAATTTTGGCTTTAACTCTTTTCAAATCCTCAACTAGATCATATGCTTTATGTTCATCTTTGACTTCATGTTGAGGTGGAGTTCTTCTAAGTATAGAAGGGGAGTTTGGCTACTATGAAATGTTTACTTGGGATGGTTTGGTTTGATTATTTGTGTTATTTTGGCTAGGAACTCTTTTGTTGGAAGGAGTATAAGGATTATTCTAAGTTTGTTGATGAGTAGTGTTCATAATGTCATTAAGTCTATGGTAGTAGGCATTATGTGGGTTGGGATCATTTAATATCACTTATTTAAATGAGGTAACTTCTTTATTTTCTGTTTCAAGAGGCATATTAAAGACCATAATTGGGGTTTTTCCATTTTGTTGATTTTGGGCAATGTCACTATATAATGCTAAAAATTGAGGGCAAGTTTTCTCAAAATTTTTCTTAGTGTTATTAAGGTGATAGTATTTATCATCAATTGATGTGCTTGGTTTTTCAAAATGTGTAGGAATTTTGTTATTATTTCTCTTTAGTTCAACTACTTCATTGGAAAGCTTTTGAAGAGAGGTCAATATTTGGATGACTTCATTTTCTATTTGAGTAGTAAATTTTTTAGGATTAGATATTCTTTTTAGATTTTTTATGGATTGGATTAAAGCTTTTAATTGATCATCACTCAAGCTTGTATTTAATTGTAAAAATGAAGAAGATGTTGGACCTTGAAAACAATTACTTGTAGGTTGAGTCATTTGAAGAGGAGGAGGATTTTAAAACATAGTATTAGTCATTGGGAAAGTTTGTGAAGGTAAAGGACTAGATTACATAGGATTACTAATAATCATCATTCCAAATTGAGTTTGAATGCTATTCATTAAGGTAATTTTTTCTAACTCAGCAGCTTTAGTCATTGCTCCTTGTATTTTTGTTATGTTGGGATTAGATTTAATAGCATAGGCAAATAATGGGTCAATGGTAGAGAGGTAAAAATTGAGAATACCATTAGGTTATGGATGCATCTCATTTGGCACATAAGTAAGTTAGTGAAGAAATCTTAGATTATAGTCATGAATGTTTTCCCTAGGTAGTTTTCTTAGGCTTGTAAAATTTCTTGAGGCTAAGGCATGACTAGTGAGCATATCAAATTAGAGTAGAAACTTATTTTTAAAGTCTTTCCATGAGTTGATAGAGGCATTAAGGAGAATTAAAAATCATTAGGTAGCTTTACTTTTGAAAGTTACTGAAACACCACCAAATTTAGACTATGGCATCTTGACCGCAAATTTCTGTAAATGTTGGGACTACACTCTCCATTTCCCTAGAGTGTAGTCAGCCTTCAGTGGAGAGAATAGTCAGCATGGGAGGCCAATTTTTGCAAATGTTTCTAAGTGTTGAAACTATGCTTGACCCTAGTTGAGAGCATAGTCAACATGAAGGCCAATTTTGTAATTTTTTCGAAGTATCAACATAAAGCCAGTTATAGCAAATTTCTCTAAGTGTTGGGACTATGCTCTCCACTACCTTAGAGCATAGTTAGCCTCCAGTGGAGAGTGTAGTCAATTGAAGGGTAAGTTTTCATAAGTTTCAACAAGTCCTGTAACTATTATCATCCCTAGTTGGGAGTGTAGTAAGCATGAATGCCAAATTTTACAAATTTTTCCTAAGTGTGGAACTATGCTTTCCCCCAGTCTAGAGTGTAGTCAAGTGTAGTTAGCAAGAATAGCCTCCACATCACAACAACGTCACTTGGCCTAGCTCCAACTCACCTTCAACAAGTGTAGTTAGAAAAATGTTTCTTTTTTGTACCCCTTTTTACTAGTGTAGCCACATGTTTCACATTCTCACAGAGTCCAACAGAGCATAGAAAAGCACAATAGTATCAACACCATCAGTACACCACATGAATAGTAACTATGCTCAGCATAGTCCCAACTATCTCCTTTGCCATGTGGTAGTCACTCCATATTTCATGCTAAACCTAACTCTATAAATACCCATGCCCTCAACATTTTCAAGGTGGGAAAAATTTGAGAGTCGGCTCATTTTTAGCATTGGAAAATCTAAGGAGTACTTGGGAGAGAGTACCAAAGGCATATCAGTAAAGTTGTAGACCCCCATAGACCACTATAGTCCACTAGAACACCGCATCCCATAATACATCATAGTAGTTAATCCAGCAGATGCAGGCACCTCAACAGAACACCAGTCTTTGTGGCCAAACATCTCTGAGACTCTAACTACACTATCCACTATGCTTGTTGTACACCATATACCTTCTAACCCCTTCTAATGTTAACTATGCTCAACCCCATTTGGGATGGTGTTTCACCTCTCTCTCTCTCTCTCTCTCTCTCTCTCTCTCTCTCTCTCTCTCTCTGTGTGCATTTTTAGCACTTTATTTGCATTCTTCGTTGCTTCACCACATAGTTGCACCTAAAACCATGTTTTAATAGTAGTCTCCATACATTGACACCCTAATTCTCATCAAAAAATCTTAACTACACTTGAAATCATGACATCATTGACACCACTTGAACACTTAGCATCATTTCACACCAACATCATAGCTAACCATGTGGCACCTTGGTTTCATCTAGTAAGTACTTGTTTAATTGAAAAGACCATTTAGGGCACCCTATCTCTACCTCCAGCAAGCCTTCACATGGACTTGGGATTATGCTATTTACTCATGGACCTTGGTGTGCTAGCCATTAATGTTTTCGATCGTTATAGTTTCTAGTGGTAGAAGAAGGGCCAACCCCTTCTTCAAGCTTCGTTGACATTGTTTCATGAGCTCTTTGGACCATAGTTATCCACTAATCCATCAGTGTAGATTAGACTCCATTTTCAGTTCCCCTGGGATCCTACATAGTAATCCTAAGTCACACTTCTCTCCATTATTTGCTAAGTTCTCATGTTCCTTAGTTGGAGCATAGTCATCTCTAGCATAGTCAGCTCTTTGTCATGGAAAGCATAGTTGGCTCTTTGTAGTGGAGAGCATTGTCAACATAGATAGTGTATTCAGCTCTCTGTAGTGGAGAGTGTAGTTAGTGATATTAGCCAAAACAAAGCTAGTTTCTAGTCCATCATATTTTGTAGCCAAAAATCTCCATACTTTCCCTTTACAACTTGATCTACAACCATGAATCTGGAACAACCTCCAATGTTAGTTTCAAATGTACTTAACATCTTGCCTATTCAACAAGAGATTGTGATTGGAAACCCTATGAATCTCGTGATGGTTGTGCCAAGGTAATTTCTTAGGCTATGTGACCAAGACCTAGAGTATGCTGCACTCAACAACAAAAAATACAACTTCATATGTGCAAAGGTCCAAGCAAGGTTACCTATAGATCACCTTGACATGAAGGAAAAATGAGAGTTTGAACTAATCCATAAGGATGGATGGGAGTATATCCCTTCTTCATTTGACATGATCCCACTCACAAAGTTACACAATTGGTTGTTATCCTAGCTCATTTGAGTTGGTGAGAACAACATGGAGACTGACTATGAGGAAGCCTTATAGAAGGAAGTGGTTGAGTTCAAAGCTTGCTCCAAACATGAGGCCCCTTTTCCCATCATCTTCCAATAAGCAATCCCTAGTCTACCCCCTTCTTAGTTTAGTTCACCCATCCTCCTGGAGATGGTCATAACATTAACATCACCTTCCCACTCTATTAGTCTTAGATCTATGCCTGTAGTGGAAACCCATTAGACACAATACATGCATTAGGATGCAACAACTTCCTTCAACTTGCCCTTCGTGGCATCATCTCAACTTGCCCAGCCATCTTTGCTAGCAACATCAGGCTAGCTTAGCCATATGTTCACGCATGGCCTATATCTAGGCCCCAAATGAATTAGGCTTCCTACATCCTACCTATTTCATTAGTTCCCTTGGCATTGGTCCAACCCACGTGTGCGTGGCTTGCCCCAATCACTATCCCTATAACACAGCCGATGCATTAAGCACATTACATGGCTTCACAACCTATGACTAGGTCATGGGCCACACAACTAACACAATGGATAGCATAGCTAGCTGGAGCATCCCAAAATTTAGACTAGGCATTCCAACTAATCCAAACCTTGAGAAAAGAGGTGAAGTGACTCAAACCTACCTCCTCTTAAATTGTCAAAGTGGTGAACTTCTACTAGGATGACCCTATAAGTCCTGTGGTCCCACCTCTAAATCTACTAGCTAGGGTTCCACTACATCAATTCAACAAATAAAATAGTGAGGGGGATTCCAATGATTATTTTGTTAAATTTTGATCAAAATGCTTGTTGTTGCAAGAATGGCCACATGCCATTATATTTGTGTTCACCATGTCATTAATTGGCAAAGCACTAGATTGATACTGTGCACTACCTAGAGTCTCTATCTCCTCTTTGGAAGACCTCTTGAGCTAGTTCATGAAATGTTTCAAGTAAAACCTGAAGCCAGAAGCAACCTTGGACTAGCTAATGTAGGTCAAGCAGGGCCACTTAGAGCCCATGCAAAAATTCATCCAACAATGAAGTGCCTCCTTAAATGAAATAAGAGAGCCCATAGCTGAGGGACATCTCTTAGCTATTTTCAAGGGGGTGGTTAATGATTTCATAAAGTCAAAGTTGTACTGCATAGGCTTACAATTCCTAAGCCAAGCCTTTGTCCAAACCAAGGGCATAGAGGATGTTGCAGAAGCTAGGAAGGGCCTAGCCTATGTAGCCTATAAGAGTCAACAGGCAAGGAGAGATAGGGACAAGGGAAAGTAAACTACAATGGTTGTAGTCGTAGCTAAAGAGGCTAAGATAACTAACTAGGGGCCAATGGCTAGGCCACCCAATGCCCCAGCCAACAACAAAGCTACCAATCCTAGTGCCAAGGCAACCAACCTACCTATATCTGGAGTGGCCATGATGTAGGTCAATCAAATGCCTAACTTCAAGTGTAAGGATCACTTCAAGTACAACCCATTACCACTAAAACTCTTATAGCTACTAGAATAAGTGTTAAAGGATGGGTGCATACAATATAAGCAAATGTCTAAGGATGCCCATAAAAGGAATGATGAATACTACAAGTTTCTCAAAAACCCCACTTTAGTAGCACCAAATGAGCCTTTGATCCCAAAAAATTTTAGGCTAGATTGATGTTACCATTACCACCAGTTGTCTGATCATAGCATAGACTTATGCTTGGCCCTGCAAGATGATTTGCAAAAGATGATTGATAGAGTTGAGTTGGTCCTCAATGCTATAAACCTAGTTAGGCCATAAAAATAATTCATGAGGGTGTATAAGGACCCTCTAAATGGGGATTTTGCTTGCTATGTCATAAATGCTATCAATGTCTATGATAGTTTGGAACTAGTGCAGTGGCCATTTGTGGTCTAGATGCCCTCTTATAGTGTAAGGGTCCCCTTGGCCCCCATGGATTTGAGGCCTCCTTTTATTGTCAAAGTGCCACCTCAAGCACCCACAACATCCTTTGTGGTTAGGGTTCCACAACATGACGCGATAGTAATAGTTTAGCCACCCTTCATTGTCAAAACGTCATAATGTGCTAATCCTTTGCTTATCCAAAGCCCAGCAATAGCCAATGCATTGGTCCCTTCTTGTCCAAGGGTCAATCCTACTAGTGACATTTGTAGACCCTATAGTTGGAGACCTGTGAGACCCAATGAGCATTTCATAGATAGAATGATTAGGAAACATCAAAAACAAAGAGTGCTTGATCTGTCAAAGTTGATCCTTATATCCATGATCCCCATGGCCAAAATAATTGAGGAGGCCACAATTAAAAAATCACAACCAAGCACTAAGGCCCCTACATAGGCCAAGCCAACAAAGCCCAAGACACCTCCATAAGAAATCTATCTCTTAGGACACATGAAGGAAGTCGAATGGATAATGGTAATGAGTTCATAGATGCATTAGCCCAAGTCAAGCGAGTTCTCAAGAAAAAAACACAACATTAAGCTTGTATGACTTAATCATGATCTCATCTGCCCATCATGAGGCACTGGTGTGGATGTTGATTTCCATTTTTGTCACAGAAGACATCCCTATGAATGATAACTCCATCCATGTAGTGATGTTGCCTCCTATGCCACATGGATCAAGCTCCGAATCCCTAGCATTTGATAATGAGGTAATTAAGGTCAATCCTAAGAAGGGTGAGGTCATAATAGCTCTAGCATTTATCACCATACCTATTGGGCAAGGCAAGATCCACAAGGTGCACGTTGATGATGAGGTAGCAACAAACATAATTTTGTACACCATTTTTGACAAGGTAAGCCTCATAGACTAGGTCAAGCCAACAAAATCCATGTGTCTAAAATTCTTCAATGGGTCACGTGTTGTTATTAGGGGCATGGTCACCATAGCTTTTGTAGCAAGGGAGAAATTCCCCAACACTGTCAAATTTGTCATCATAGAGGAGATGTCAAGCTTTAACCTAATACTAGCTAGACCTTGGTTAGCCCAGTTACAAGCTATCTCCTTTTCAATCCATTAGAATATCCACCTTCTGTACAAAGGTGGTGAAGTTATCATCCATGGTGATAATGTCATCCCTTTAGCCATTAATAACATAGCTATGGAGCAAGGGTCAGAGGTTGAATTTCTTAATGATGCACCTATGGCATATAACAAAACATATGAAGCTAATGAACTCAAAGAAGTAGTGGAAGCCAACGACCTCCTAGAGGATGCCCTTTGGGTAGAGTTTCCCTTTAACATGACAAGTGAGGGTTAAGGAGAATACCAAATGATACAATCTAGGCCTTACAAACACATTAACCCACACTAAGTTAGGAAGCAACTGCACGATTAAGGTACCCCCTTAGTTCAAAACATGCTAGATGCCTACCCACTATTTGCTTCTATGTGCCCTATACCATACTCTCTACTTCTTTTGTATTTGTGTTACATTAGATTAGCATGGTATCATGTTCTTTGAATTTAGCTCAATTACTTAGATTACACATTTATTTGCTTGGTTCTTGCATTCATCTACTTTGTTCATGCACTTGCTTGTTATTTTACACTTCTATAGTTATTGCTTTATAAAACATCGAGATGCACAAAAAATCATAAAAGCCAGAATTACAAAAAAGAGAGATATCAACACTAGGCTTGCCATGGCCTTAAACTGGCAATGTTGCAACCTATAATGACCTTAAACTATCACCCTTTATCCCCATTGTGGTGGCCTAGAATGGCATTAAACTATCAACATGTCTTGGAATGGCCTTAAACTAGCCATATGTGGCTCAAAATGGCCTTAAACTATTGTTATCACTGTGGCCTGAAATGACCTTAAACTAGCAACACACATGGCTCGAAATGGCTTTAAACTAGCAATAAATTACCTGAAATAGTTAAAAACTAGCCTCAACCCTCCTACTATGGCCTTAAACTAGCATGGGGCCTGTCATGGCTTTAAACTAACAATAGATTCGCCATGGCTCGCAATGACCCAAACTTGCATACTCGTAGAAAATGCAGTAAAATTGTCACATAGAGATAAAAGTTTACACATTACATATAGCAAGAAATCATTCATAGCAAATGTAATTTGCATAGAAATACATAGCATGAATAGCATCACATGGAAAAAGCATAGCAAAAAAGCCTAATGGGTGGTACATCTGGTCAATGTCAACTAGTAGCGTTAGGTGGGGGTGAAAGTTCTTCCTCCATTATGTTGTTGGGGCCTACAACATTGCCTAGTACCTACCACAGCCATTAACAAACATGCATAATTAATACGCAAATATACACTATGTGAGCTAACTTAAAACACAAAACTAGCACAAAAACCGACTAACCTAAGAGGGTTTTGCATTAGTGAGTTTTGGAGGTAACTTTCCAAGACTAGCCTCCAAGTGGTGAAGGATCTTAACTTTAGAAAGTTACATCTAGTCCTCTTGGCCAAATTCCACATCCACAAGGGTGTTGCCTTTGTCCATAGTGGTCCATGCGGACGGCTCCATATAAAATGTAGTAGAAGAGGCCTCTCTGAAGGGGATGATAATCTATCTCATAGGAGAGTCACTCATGTTCATACTCTGTACAAATAATTCATATGCCTACTTCTCGTCAGTAACCTCAAGAAGCATCTCGAGGTAGTAACATTCTATAGACTCCTCCTTGTACCATTGCAAGTATGCATTGCACTCTCACTTGTACTATTGCTAGTGGTTCTTTTGCATCTATCCCCACCAATAAACCTTTGTGCTGTAATTCTTCCGATCCTAGTTCTTTTAGGTGAGCAAGTCCATTTGGAGCTGCTACTCTATCAACTCCCACATGGCCTCGTTCTTACCTCTGAGTGCTGTCTATTATCTAGCATACTCGATCTCAAAGATATGACAGATTCCATCTCCCTGCGACCTAGCCACTATGAAGTCATATCTAGATTGAAGATCCTTGATCTTCTCATCTTGGCTAGTCATCCTCTTTTGAAGTTTGTACATGTGTTTCCATAAGTTCTCATTCGAGTGCTTGTAGACCCACAATGCCTTTTCATAGGAAAGCATGCACTTATTTGATGTCTCATACATGTGGCAAGGCACTTGATTAACTTCAGGAGGAAGGTTAGGGAGAGTGTTCATCTTGGCCACCTTGCTTGGATCCCACTATAGCTTAGGACCTATAGGCATGCAACAATTAAACAATCTTAGCCAAAAAACTAAGCATTTAAGCAATAAGAAAGATAGCACAAAGTAAACAACTTTGCACACATATTGAGTTGAGGGTCCACTTATTGCAAGCAGTCCATAATGTCCTCAATAATGCCTTTCATGAAGGTAAATTTATCTGGCATATCTACCCATGGCTTCATGCGATAAGTAGATGTGGGACTGCTGGTGGAAAGATTTGATATTGTAACACAATGATGCAATTAGCATATGGCCTAATAGCTAAGCTACTAGAGCAAACAAGGGATGATAGATGGCAATACAAGAAGATTACCTAGCAAGCCCTTAGGTGTGAGTGCAGGGGATTCACCCAACTACATACCATCAAACAAACTATCGAAATCATCTCCTTTGGGGTGAAGCAACCCCACTTCCTCCAACTGCTGAAGGGCCTTCACCACCTCATGAGGATCATCTCCCTAAGCATCCTCTTCCTTAGCTTAAGGAAGTGTTTCATTCGTTGCTACCTCAGCTGCTGCCCTTGGAGCCCTCTCTTATTTTTTTGTAGTTCACACATATACAGATATGGCACATTAGTACGCATAGCACATCATTAGCTAACTAATAGTGTAGCATAAAAGAAAAATATAAAAGTAGTAGTATATGCATGAATGCAACTAAGGAATCTAAGAAGTTACACATACTATCCTACAACATCTGCATGCAAGCTTTGAAGCTTAATGTGGATCATTTTGCTACTTGCCTTCTTGATCTTAGGGGCAACTTCCTCTTGAGGATGCAACCTCTTAATCTTAGCCTTGGATGGCCCCACCATCTCTACTATATAGTGATCCACCTTGATCACATCCCTGGTGCCAACTAGAGGACCCTTGCCTACATGATCGCATGAGTAATGTGAGTGTTCCATGGGACCCTTGGTCATTACTAATAATGACTCATCAATCCCCTCTAGGGGGTCCTACATGTATGTGGTCAAGAATATATGCTTGATCCATAGCGTGAAATGTTACTCATGGTCCTGCACCACCCATCAACCATCATCTCACATGACAAAGAGCTCTGCAAAACCTCACAAGTATCCTGTGAAGGATGCGAAATGGATATGGGACCTTGCCTAGAGGTTGAATTGAAGCCTAAAAATCTCTACATGTAGGCTAGTGGCTATGTACATGGTGTGAAGGCTAAAAACATTGGTGGCTAGAACACCGAGAGGTCATTGGGCATACATCCTAACCCCAAATCCATGAGAGGGTCATGTTAGAGAAAACAGAAATGGGGTGCCTTGAATAGTCTTGTTGATTAGACAGGGACTTATGTGGTGTTAAAATGAGTGTGTGTGAAAAGGGGTTATACTACATTATGCATGGGAATTGGGTCCAAGAAAGCTAGAGCGTAGTAGGGTGTCCCGACTTGAGAACTGTGACATGAACGTGTAAATATGTATGAAAAAGTAAGAAAAGTACAAGTGTTATGTTAAATGCCAAAGAGAAATGCAATAAAATTTAAGAACAGCAATTCACCACCCAAAAAGAGGGAGCATAGGTAATTCAAAAAGGTATACATAATGTATAATAGGCACAATGGGAGCATAGTCATGGCCTCGGTGGTGTTAGGCTGTGAAGTCTGGTGCCCACTATGTTGAACTATGCCTATCGGGTTAGTAGCCACGTTGTACCATGTGATGTCCTAATAGGTTATAGTGGGGCTATAGTGTACTATGTGGTGTAGGTATGCCTCTCTGCCAGTGTGGTGTGCTTTGGATCTTGTTCACCCACAAAGCTAAGTGCCAGGATGCCAAAGTGCCAAATGCAAATGGAAGTGCCAACTGGTCCAGAATGGAAGCCTCCTGCTTCTTTTCCCCTTTTCCTCCCCCCCTCTAAAACATTAGGATGCAAGCGTACTTATAGGAATAGGGTTAGCCCAAAATGTAGATCAGGTGCCATGTGGCAGTGCGGTGGGTGGGACAATGCTGTCTACTACACTTGTCCCATGTTATGCGCAGGACACGGGACACTGTCTACTATACTCATCCCATGTTATGCATAGGACATGGGACACTAGCTGCTGCACTGGATAGGGCACTATGCTATAGTAGACATGGTGCTATGCTACATAGCATGATAGGGTGCTACGTTGCAATAGACATTGTGCTATGCTACATAGTGTAACAGGGTGCTACGCTGTAGTAGACATGGTGCTACATTACGTAGCGTAACAGGTGCTACGCTATAGTAGACATGGTGCTACGCTACACTACACTATGTAGCATAGCAAGGTGTTATGTTATGCTATACTACATAGCATAACATCTATGCAGAAAGTGCCATCGTTCTAACACTTAGAAAAATTTTGCAAATCTAGCAGTTGGAGTTGACTACACTCAACACTTGAAAAAATATGGGCAAAGTGCCACTGTTTTAACACTTAGCCATATTTTTAGTCATGATGCTGAGTTGCAAATTTTTGTGGCATTTCACATAGCCCAGTTGAACCTCATTCCCTCTAGTAGCACCTCCTTCATCACCTATGCATGTTCCACTCCTAGGATCTTTCCTTGGAAAAGTAACTTTGGAAAGGCATGAGTGTAGAATAGAGAGTAGAGCTTCTGCGCCTTAGGCAGTAGCACATCTTTGATTGGTATGCCTTTGTGAGATTGAGTGGCCTCCAACCAGTTCGCAATTTTTCCTCTATGGTCCACCTCCCTGTTGGCCTTATTGACAATCATTAGGCAATTAGCACAAATGCCAAAGAGATTAGTGAAGAAGGCCTTGCTAAGATCCAATACTATTGTCACACCGTGCACCTGGGTGATGAATTGCCTAATGTTGTTGCTAAAGGAGTCGATGACGGTAACCATTTTGGCCACCAGGATACTTAGGCTAAGGGCTAAAAATAGGTCCATTAACCCAGCATGCATGAGTTGAGCCATCAGTGAATTTGGTGCTTTGTGGCATAGCCAATATTGTGCACCCTACACATTATCATATTTCATGATGAGGGTGACCTTTGTATGACCTGTGGTAATCACTATCACCTTGACTGAGGTAATCACTACTGTAACATGAAGCATAATAACATTAGCATCATGCAAATGAGGCAAATTAAAAAGCATGCATGAGCAACCACATGAGCCAAAACATAAATATGTATGTGGTACAAATGCGATGTGAGATGGGGGTTGCACTGCAAGCATCTACTTTGTGTTAATCTCACTAGCAGCTCACTCCTCATTGAACTAGCTATGGATCCTACATCACTCATATGCCTTAACGTATTGGGAGAGGTAGGCCTCTAGATCATGTCCCACTTGCTCAATCACGATTGCCTAAACATTTGTGCATGATGAGAACACATCCAAGGTAGTGTAGGTTTAGGATAGAGCATCCACCTTATCATGTATGACTTATCAACTCTAAACCTAGCATTAACCATGAGTCATTAGCAAGTTGCATGAGCAAGTAGTGAGAAACACTACGAGAGTTGTAAAACCTATAGCAATAGAAAACATTGGTGGCGGGAACACTGAGGGGTCAACGGGCACACAACCTAACCTTTTGTTCATACAAGGGCCTTGCTAGAGGTAGAGACAGGGTACCATGAATGGTCTCATCAATCAAACAGGGACTTATGGAGTGAAAATGGTGTTAATGCAAATAGTGCTAAGTGTTGGGTAGTGTCAACTATGTTAACCATGTGAACAATGTTGAGCATAGTTGGTGTTAATAGTGTGAATAGTGCCAAGTGTAGTCATATTTTTCAATAAAAAATAGGAGTGTCAACACATGTGGACCACTGCCTAAGTGTAGTTATAAGGAAAAATATGAATAAAATATGAAAAAATGCAAAGAAAATGCAAGGGAGGAAGAGAGAGAAATGGAACATTACCTTGAATGGGGTTGAGTGTAGTTATCTCCAAAAGGGGTTTAGAAGATATGCAATGTATAAAAAGCATAGTGGAGAGCATATTCATAGACTCTGTGGTGTTGGACCATGAAGTCTGGCACTCGTTATGGTGTTTATGCCTACCGGGTTGGTTGTTGTGATGTACCATGGGCTATGGTGTTTAGCAAAGCTATAGGGGGGATGTGGTGGGCCATGGTCTACAACGCTGCCTTTCTAGGTCATTCATGTACCTTTGGGTCTTATTCATCCAAATGCAAAATTCCAAACTTGAAAAATGCCAACCATTTGAAATTTTCTCTCCTAGTTAAAAGTGCCCAAGGCAGAGGTATTTATAGGGTTAGGGTTACTGAAAAGTATGTATCGGCTACCATGTGGTAGAGGGGTTGTTGGAACTACACTTGACCCCAACTAAACTTTAGAGTGTAGTCCTAATAGTTAGAAAAAATATGCCAAAACTGGTGTTTTCATGCTGACTATGCTCTAGAGTGTAATTTTAGTAGTGGAAAGTGTAGTCCTAGCACTTAGAAAAATCTGCAGCTTGTGTCATTAATTTGACACTTAGAAAAAATATTGCAAAACTAATTATTATGTGTTGACTACGTTGACTACACTCTAGAGCATAGTCCTAGTAGTTGAGAGCATAGTCTTAGCTCTTAGAAAAATTTTGTAGCTTGTGACCTTGTTTAGACACTTAGAAAAAATCTTGCAAAACTAGCTGTTGTGTGTTGACTATGCTCTAGAGCATAGTCTTGATAGTGGAGAGCGTTGTTTCAACACCTAGAAAAATTTTTCAGCTTGTGACCTCATTCAGACACTTAGCCAAAATTGTAAAAAATTAGCTATTGAGGTTAACTATGCTCTACTATAGTGGAGAGCATAGTCTCATCATCTAGAAAAATTTTACAGCTTGTGACCTCATTCAGACACTTAGCCAAAATTGTAGAAAATTGGATGTTGAAGCTGAATATGCTCTACTACAATTCTAGCACTTAAACAGATTTGCAAAAAGTGTCATCATTTTGACAGTTATAAAAATTTTGCAAATCTGGTAGTTTATGCTGGCTATGCTTAACACTTCGAAAAATTTGGACAAAGTTCCACTGTTTTGACACTTAACCAAATTTGTAGTCAAGATGCCAGGACCTAAAATCTTGTGGTGTTTCATTGGCCCCTCTTTGTTGATGTCTAGAGAAGTGGCCTAAGAGATATTAGTAAAGAATTGCAAAACACCATAGTAGACGTGGCATTAATATCACTCATCAGTACTAGATTGGATGTCATTCCACCATGTTCAAGAGTGCTATGGATAGGGGTATGTTGGGGCAAAGGGTGTAGGCAATGCTATGGAGATGAAATGCAAGAAAGGAAGATGAAATGCAAATAGTGTATCATGATGCAAGATGTGAAGTCAACATAGTTGATAGTGACCATGGCATGAATCAGCTTGCCCCTGAAACATTAACCTCTCATTAGAGTTCCTATGAGAGAGTTAAAGTCAATTTGAGGCTGGCTTGGTTGTGAAACTATAGTGCTATCAATTTGCTTGAGGATGCACTTTTACTTATTCTTTTTTTAAATTTGGGTTTTGCACATTGTGAGATGCTAGTTACAGGATGCTTTCCATCCAGTGGGCTACATGCCATCTAACAAACCTTGCTTTAATGTAACCATGTTACATCTATGGGATAGGTGTTTCCTTCCTAAGATGAGTTACGTTACATCTACTTGAGCTTTGACCAAGCCATAAAGGCTCCTCATGGGATGAGTTGCATTATGTTAGCCATGGGTTCTGTGGTGTGATGTGAAGAGAGTATGCCATGTGCATTTACAGTGTGTATGCATCAGATGGTTTGCATGTAGGGGAATGCAAAAAATGCAAGAGGGTATGGAAATGTTGAAGTAAATGTTTGTAGGCTAGAAAAAAGATGAGTGGGATGTACACTCTTGAGTGGCTTTACTAGCCCAATCATGCACATCAGAGTGATGTGGTGACTTGATGCTACCATGATAAGCACCTTTGCATGACTACCTCTGGGGCTTCATCCTACAAACACAACTCTAAGAAGACAAGAAAATCACAAAACGTGAAATGTAAGTGAAATGCTAGATGAAAAGATGTTGCAGATGCATGAAAAGCTGAACTAGTTGCAAGTGCATAGGAAGCTAGTGGAAGTGCTAGTGTAATGATGCTACGAGTGCCCTAAAGGTTGCATCGATCGTGGATGCTCCAAAAGATTAGCAACATGCCATTTTAAAGTCTTAGTAGACCATAAACCCAATTTAAGGTCCTAGTAGATCATGGGATGCTAGTTTAGAGTCCTAGTAGACTATAGGGTGCTAGTTTAATTTTATAGCAAATGATTTATTGTGCCAATTTAACATCATGACCCAAGGACAAACTATGCTAGTTTTAGTATCATGGAAAATGAGTGTTGTGCTAGTTTATTATTATGGTGGATGGCTATGTTAGTTTTACTGTCATGGCAGATGGTTGTACTAGTTTTAGTGTCATAGCAAATGAGTTGTGTGCTTACCTTGCTTCAATGAGGTATAGTGCTACATGCATAGCCATGTTGTGTGCTTGCAAGATCCTACAAAAATTAACGAGAAAAACAACATCAAGTGGAAATTGTATAACAAGGTTAATGTGCATAAGTGAGAGGAAAGCAATGTGAAAAGTGATAGTTTTGGGCCATTCTAGGTTACAAAAATAGTTTAAGGTCATTTCAGATCATCTTTTGCCAATTTTAGGGCCATGGAAAGTTGAAGGTGCCAGTTTAAGGCCATGGTAGGCTATACACTAGTTTAAGGCCTTTTCGGGCCACTACAAATGGGTTGATAGTTTTAGGGCCATTTCGAGCCATACATTGCTAGTTTAATGCCATGGAAGGCCATGGGGAATGTTGCGAGTTTAAGGCCATGATAGGCCATGATGCTAGTTTAAGGCCTTTTTAGGTGATAAAGGGGATTGCTAGTTTAAGGTCTTTTTGGGCCACGTGTTTTTATAGTTTTATGATTTTTTTTATTTTTGTGTGTTTTTTATGTTTTTCAAATGTAATGCATAGGCTAAGTGAGTGGATACATAAAAAAACTAGAAATGAATAAACAAAGCAAAGTAGTGTGTAAACTAAGCAAGCAGGTGAAATATAAATGCATGAACAAATGCAACGCAAGAAAAAACCAAAAATGCATAGCATGTGGAGGCAAGGGGTAAGCAGGCACCTAGCATGTTTTTGTCCAAGGGAAAGTCTTGGTCATGTAGTTTCTTCCTAACTAGGCATGGATTAGGAGGCGTGCAAGGCTTAGGGTCTATTGGGAGGTTGTTGGCTTCAACCACTCATTCAGGTATGTTAGCCTTAGGTGTTGTGTTGCTTGCTGCAAGTGTACCACTAAGAAACTCTACCTCTAACACTTGGCCCATGTCTATGTTGTGGATAGTCAAAGGGGATACATTATCACTATAGATGACAACTTGACCACCTTCATATGGAAGGTGGATTTCTTGGTGGATTGGAGAGGAGATGGCCCATAATTGAGCTAGCTAGGGCTTGCCTAGAATCAAGTTGAAGCCTGGCATCTCCTCTAGAGCAATAAAATCTGTAGAGGTGGGGAACTTCTCCCTTGCTACAAAGGAAATTTTTATTGTTCCCTTGATGGTGACACATGATTCGTTGAAGGATTGTAGACATATGATTTTGGTTGGCCTAATCTTGCTTGCTAAGTTCAAGTTGTCGATGATGGAGTATAGAACTATGTTTGTTGTTGCACCATCATCAACGTGAACCTTGTGAATCATCCATTGCCTAACGCATATGCTAATGGATAGTATAGCTATAGTGACATTTTTTATTTTGGGGTTGATCTTAATTACATCATCATGAAAGGCTAGGAATGTTGAACTGAATTCTTGTGGTGTAGGGGGTAACATCGCTATATGGATGGATGTCTCATCTACAAGGATATCCTCTGTGATAGGAATGGAGGCCAAAATTTGAGCTAGTGCTTGGTAATGGGTAGATGAGGTCATGACCAGGTAATACAAGCTTAGCATTGTGTTTTTTTACTTGAGCATTTGTTTCACCTAGGTTAGTGCAACTGCGAAGTCCTTGTCATTGGCCATTGTGCTAGCCTTAACCTCCTCCATGTAACTCAAGAGTTTGATCTCTTATGAAGGGGACTTGCACTTAGCTTGTTTGGCCTATTTGGTGGCCATAATGCTTGGTTGTTGCTAGCTAGTTGTGGCCTTTGTTTCAACCATCAGGGTTGCAAGGTGCTCATTCAGCATCTTGTGTTGCCATTTGGTAAGCCTACCCAGGTTGCCAGTGGGGTCAGCCATTGAAGGAGAAGAGATCAACACATTGCCCACTACTGGGCTTGGGGTAGGTGAGGGGCCAATGCATTGTGAGAACTTAATGACAAATGGTTGTTTGAGAGTTGTTACGTGGCTAGCTCGTTGTAGCACCTTGATGACAAAGGGTTACTTAGTGGTTATTGTTGCTACATCATGCTAATTTAACATCTTAGCGAATGGTTGTTGCCAGTTTAACATCTTAGAATACAAGTGGTTGGTTTGCCAGTTTAACATCTTTGCAGATGGTTGTTGTGGGACCCTAACCATGAAGGGTGTTGTGGGTGTCTAAGGTGGCACTTTGACCATGAAGGAGGGGCCTCCTACTTATGGAGGTCGAGGGGGTTCTTGCCTTACTGGGAGGCACTCAAATCACAAAAGGTTGTTTCATATGTTTGGACTTGCCTCCTATGTTGATGGAGTTTATAGCATAGGGGATATCATCTGCATTGGATTGGCTTACTACATTAAGCACTAGTTGGCTCCTCTCTATCATTCTTTATAGGTCATCTTGCAAAGCCTGATAGTTGTCCATACTGTGATTGAACATCTAGTGATAGTGATAGAATTGGTTTAGTTGAAAGTCCTTTAAGACTAGGGACTTGTTTAGGATTGCTGAGGTGGGGTTCCTCAATAGTTCGTAGTACCTATCATGTTTTTGGTGGGTAGTCTCTAATACAAGTTTGTATTGGATTCGCCTAGTTTTCAAAAGTTTCTCTACCAGCTCAGAGGATTTCATTGATAGTAGGGTATACCTTAAGCAATCCTTGCACTTAGATCAAGGCCTTGTAGCAGCTTATGTCATGGCCTTTGCTGATGTAGGCAAATTGGCATCATAGTGGGGAGCTTTGGGAGCTCTGGCCTTAGGCTACTTAGTCATTGGACCTCGATTCATTGCTTTTGCATTTGTGGCTATTGTGGCTAATATTACATTTTACTTGTGCACGTGCTATTTTTTGAAGGCCATGTAGGTTAGGTAATTACTTACTTGTGCTACCTCCTCTATTCCCTTCATTTGGGCAAAGGCTTGGCTGAGAGACTTTGGGACTAGGTAGTATAGTTTTGACTTGACAAATTTGTTAACTGCATCCTTGAAGATGCCCAAGAGGTGTGTTTCTACTATGAGCTCTTTTATTTCTTGTAACAAGGTGCTCTAGCATTGGAGGAATTTCAGCATGAGCTCTAGGAACCCCTACTTGACTTGCATGAGTTGGTCAAGGGTTGCTTTAGGTTTCAGGTTGTACCTGAAGCCTATCACAAATTGGCTTAAAAGGTTCTCTAAGGAGGAGATTGAGCCCTTGGGTAGCAAGTGGTACCAATCAAGGGATTTACCAGTTAAGAACATGAGAAAGATGTGCATGATTGCATGTGACTAGGTTTGCAGCAGTAGGCACTTGGACCTAACCATGACCAAGTGTACATTGGGGTTCCCCTCACCATTGTGCTTGGTGAGTTGATGTAGCAGTACCCTGGTTCGGAGAGTTAGTGGTGGGATTGAAGGACTTATGGAATTATCCTAATAGAAGTCCACCACCTTGATAGTTTCGGACAAGGTAGCTTTGAGCTAGTTGATCTCCTCCATCAAAGTTTGGATCAATTGGAATGCCTGATCCAAGCTTGGGGATGTGCCAGCTAGTTGCATTGACTAGGCTTGTGTTGGTTGCATAGTGAAGGGTTGGATTTTTGGTTACAGAGTATGCTAGTTTAATGTCATAGAAAATGGATTTAGTTGATGTGTTGGCTAAGGGATGGATGCAGTGACTGAGGTGAGCCACACACACGTGGATTGGATTAATGCTGAGGGCACTGATGAAACAAGCAAGACATAGGATGCTTGACTCGTTTAGGGCTAGGAGGTGGCCATTGTGTGAGTGTAGGGTTGGGCAGACATGTTTGCTACCAAAATATAGAGTAATTTTTGGAAGATAGTGTAAATGGGGCTCTCACATTCAAAGCGAGCCTCAAACTCATCTTCCTCATTTTGTAAGGATTCCTCATAGTTGGTTCCTATGTCATGCTCATTTGCATAGATGCGTTGGGATAGAAACTAGTGATAGGACTCTGTGAGTGGAATTATGTTGAATGAGGAAGGGTTGTGCTCTCATTTGTTCCAGTGGACTTATTCAAAGTCCTATTTTGCCTCTATGTCAAGGCTATCCATGGGTAATCCTACTTGGATTTTGGCACAAACAAAGTTACATTGTTCGCGGCTAAGCATGGTACACTTTGGATGGATCGTGATAGTGTTAAGTGTGTTAGACACCAATGTGGAAGGTTGGCCTAGATTCATGTTCACAGATCAAGGTGGGAGACTTCCTATTTGCAAAAAAATGTGTAACTTTAAAAAATGTAGAAAAACATCTAAGTCTATCGATAGTAGAAAAAAAAGGCTAAGTATAAAAATGTAGAAATTTGGCTAAGTGTAAAAATGCAAAAATTTGGCTAATTATGAAAATGTAGAAAAATTGCTAAGTATGAAAATGTCGAAAAAATGGCTAAGTGTAAAATTGCAGAAAGAAATGCTAAGTATGGAGACTATGCTCCACACCAACTACACTCTCCACTTACTATGCTCTCTACACGCAAAGACCGAACTTAGAAAAAACTAGAGAACAAAACGATTTGGTTTGCTACACGGGGCCTTAGAGAAATGAACAATGGGGACCAATCTATACCAATAGGGGTGCAAAGATCACACAAAGACAATCACAACAAAGTGCAAAGAAGGAAATGGCAGGGCCCTCCTTCTAGTGCCAAAAACTATAGCAATAAAAAATGTCAGTAGTTGGAACACTGAGGGGTCAACAGGTGCATAGCCTAACCTTGTGTCCACATAAGGGTCTTGTTGGAGGTGGAGACAAGGTGCTCTAAATGGTTCTATCAATCAAATAGGGACTTACAGAGTGCAAATAGTATTAAGTGTCAGGCAGTGTGAACTGTTTTAACTATGTAAATAGTGTTGAGCATAGTTGGTGTTAACAATGTGAATAGTGCCAAGCGTAGTAATATTTTTCAATAGAAAACAAAAGTGTTGACACAAGTGGACCACCACCTAAGCGTAGTTATAGGCCAAAATGTGAAGAAAATGCAAAGAAAATGCAAGGGAGGAAAAGAGAGAAATGGAACACCACCCCAAATGGGGTTGAGTGTAGTTAACTCCAAAAGGGGTTTAGAAGGTATGCAATGTATAATAAGTATAGTGGAGAGCATAGTCACAATCTTGGTGGCATTAGGCCATGAAGTCTAGTGCTTGCCATGGTGTCTATGCCTACCAAGTTGGCTAGCATGGTGTACTATGGGTTGTGGTGTTTGGATGGGCTGCAAGGGGGCTGCAGTGGGCCATGGTTTGCAACTCTGCTTCTCTGGGTCATTGGTGTGCCTTTGGGTCTCATTTTTCCAAATGCTAAATGCCAAACTTGAAAAATGCTAATTTTCTAAAATTTTCTCTCCTAATTGAAAATGCCCAAGGTAGGTCTATTTATAGGGTTAGGGTTGCTGAAAAATGCAAATCTTGTTCCAAGTGGTAGAGGGGTAGTTGGAACTACGCTCGACCCCAACTATACTCTAGAGCGTAGTCTCGATAGTTAGAAAAAATATGCCAAAATTGGTGTTTTCATGATGACTATGCTAACTACACTCTAGAGTGTAGTCCCAGTAGTGGAGAGCATAGTCTTAGCACTTAGAAAAATTTACAGGTTGTGTCATCATTCTGACACTTAGAAAAAATCTTGCAAAATTGGTTGTTGTGTGTTGACTATGATGACTATGCTCTAAAGAGTAGTCCTAGCAATGGAGAGTGTGGTCACAGCACTTAAAAAAATTTTGTAGCTTGTGATCTTATTTAGACACTTAGAAAAAATCTTACAAAACTAGCTGTTGTGTGTTGACTACATTTACTACACTTTAGAGCATAGTCCTAATAGTGGAGAGTGTAGTCTTAGCACCTAGAAAAATTTTGTAGTTTGTGACTTTGCTCGAACACTTAGCCAAAATTGCAGAAAATTGGTTGTTGAAGCTAACTATGCTCTATTACAGTGGAGAGCGTAGTCTTAGCACTTAGATAAATTTGCATAAAGTGTCATCATTCTAGCACTTAGATAAATTTTGCAAATCTAAAGTTTGAGCTAACTATGCTTAACACTTAGAAAATTTGGACAAAATGTCACCATTTTGACACTTAGCTAAATTTGCAATCAAGACTTTGAGACCCAAAGTTTTGTGATGTTTCAAAAGCACTCATCCTTCAATGCAGTAAAAGGTTCCAAGTGAGTTTTGACATAGGGTATGCACTTGTAGCATGATAAAAAGGGTGTTGCTTTTATTATAGCAAGCAAACCCTATATGTGCCATATCGTGGATAGCTACCAAGCACTCCTAGGACCTCTACTTAAACCACCTACCCCATCAATGTTAGCAGTGGACTTATTCGAGATGAACTTCATAATGCCCCAGTTACCCCTGGGTAGCAACATCTTAGGGATGGCACTAGCAACCTCCATCACCAAGTGTGACCACATGATCACATTGAACTACTACAATAGGTACTCAAGGAACTCTCAAGCCCTTAGCTAGAACCGCATCACCTGATGGTCCACCCACATATTTGGTGTAATCATGTTAGGGATAGGTTTGCTCATGCAACATAGGATGCCCATGAGATCAACTACTATCAAAATAGGCTTCAGTAGCATCCTGTAGTTATCAAGTAATAGGCAATGCATTAGTAAGCACACATAGAGGTAAAATTTTGATGCACATTAAAATAATTAACATAAATTAGTAGAAATGCAATTTTGGCAATGCACCCTACAACTCTGTGAGTGTAGGATGTTACTTAACTTGTTTAATGTGCTTAGCAATCATTGGGGTATAGCACATTTTGTAGAGGCTTAGTGCCACATTTTGTAGGTTTAGCATAATGCATAGTTAACAAAATTTTGGTAGAATTTGACTAACCCTAGACTACCTCAATGGAGAGCATAGTCCAAAACTACAATTTTTTCTCTAACTCTGAACTACCTCAGTAGAGAGGATAGTCTAGAAAAAACTAAAATTTTAGCAAACCCTTATGACTACCCTCAATATGTGAAAAGCGTAGTCTTAGCCAATGGTTGTGGAGAGTGTGGTCTTGCACCATGTTGTGCTTGTCATGTTTGCTACGCCTTACTGTGGCCTTTCCTCTCCCTCATCATCGCAACCTTATGCACAAACTTGGGCTTGCCCCTCCTAAAATCCCACTCATAGAACCACTAGCCTTGGCACTTACAGTCTAAAGTGTAGTCTATAGGGTCATCCCTATAATGCACAAAAAACAAAAAAATGGATGAGAGGGAAAGCACATGCAAAAACAACATCGAAATAGGTTGCCAAAGCCCTACTGCAAATTGTAGCTGCATGCAGTGGTGCACAAAGGTAGCCATGGCCACCACAGTCAGGGTGTGGCTCATGCACCCCCAACCACCAAATCATAACTTTATGGTACCCCACAAAAAAAATATTCACCCTCATTACCATGTGCCACCCCCCCCCCCCCCCCCCCC
>MNCI01013302.1:264488-276141 GCA_015680685.1 Gnetum montanum
TACTATTCCTTTTTTTGTTTTTTTGAAAATATTTCATGTAAGAATCATGTAAACAAATAATATAATTTATACAATTCCAAGGCTACTACTAGTTAAAAAAATATTTTAAGAACTACTAATGTTATACTTGTAGTCATACCAAATATTTGACATTTCCATCCTAGGGAAGATCCTTTCATGCCTAGTTTACAATCTTCTCAATTCAAATATTTTTTGGTTCCATGGAATAAAGTTTCATAAATTTGACTTTAATGATAAAATAGATTTTCTAGTTATGCTTGTTTATATATAGCAAGATTTTATGGTATTCTAATTATTCGAACATTTCTACTTTTTTGTTTTTCTTACTTCATGATGTCAAGAATGATAGGATGTTTGAATGGTTCGAACTCTTGTTTTATATAATTGTCTCTTTGTCAGAGCCGAAGGGTGTAAAGGTTTTACAAATTTTATAAAATAAATCTTGTGCATCAAGGAAAAGAATGGGGAGGCTAAGAGAAATACTACAAAAATTGTAAAACAGAAAGTAATAGAAAGCTCAAAGCATTGCAAAACGTATGTTGTGGCACAAAACATTTTCGGGGACTTTCACCTCTCATCAGTGTGTTTAGGCAATGCAACCAAGCAACAAAAGCTGCAAAGGCAAGGAAATGAGCATGCTAATACATGTATAAATAGGGTCCCAACTTCAAAATTTGAAACTCCAGCGCATTAAAATTTGAGCAGACCCCACTCATCATAGGTGAAATGCGGGTGGGACGATGTACTAACAAACCTATTATATAATAGTATTTCAAAGGTGAACATGAAACATTCAACAAATCAAATCTTTCTGGTAGTGCCGAAGGGTGCTTAGGGTTTAGGGGAACCCTCATGTTTGAATGGTGGACATGAGGGGTCAAACATCAAAGAATGTCATGAATGCAAGCGTTCAGCTGAAAATAGCAACAAACAAAGATCTTCAACAATGACGAAAAGATGAGTTGTAATGATGCTAGAGAAGAAACAGCTAGAGATTGTGATGAAACTAAAGAAAACAGCTTCAGAAGAAACCACAACCAAGAAGACCAATGTAAGCAGGGCAGTTGTCAAAACATGGATAAAAAGGAAACATGTTGTGGTTTGCATAATCCTACAACATGGTCAAAACCCATGGAGAACCCGCAAAAGGATTAAAACCTAACCAAAAATAGAAAAAATCTAAAAATGGTTAGAATCCAGGGAACAACAAAAGATGTTGTTAAGAAAGGCTCTGCAATTCCAAGGCAACGAGATAGAGAGAAACTTTTACAAATTTTATGAAATAAATCTCATGCATCAAGGAAAAGAATGGGAAGGCTAAGAGAAATACTACAGAAACACTATTAAATAGAAAGTAATAGAAATCTTAAAGCATTGTACAATGTATGTTGTGGCACAAAATGTTTTTGAGGACTTTCACCCCTCATGAATGTATTTAGGTAATGTGGCCAAGTAGCAGAAGCTGCAAAGGCAAGGGAATGACCATGCCAGTACACATATAAATAGGGTCCCAACTTCAAAATTTCAAACTTTGGCTCATTAAAATTTAAAACTCTGGCTCATTAAAATTTGATACTCTGGCTCATTAAAATTTGAGACTTTGGCTCATTAAAATTTGAGACTCTAGCTCATTAAAATTTGAAACTTCGGCTCATTAAAATTTTATGAATTTTACAAGATAAATCTTGTGTGTCAAGGAAAAGAATAGGAAGGCTGAGAGAAATACTACAAAAACTGTAAAACAGAAACACTGTTAAACAGAAAGTAATAGAAAGCTCAAAGCATTGCACAATGTCTGTTGTGGCACAAAATATTTTCGGGGACTTTCACCCCTCATCAGCGTGTTTAGGCAATGCGGCTAAGCAGTAGAAGCTATAAAGGCAAGGGAATGCACATGCCAGTACATGTATAAATAGGGTCCCAACTTCAAAATTTGAAACTCCTGCTCATTAAAATTTGAGCAGACCCCACTTGTCATAGGCGAGATGGGGGTGGGATAGTGTACTGAAAAACCTATTACATAATAGTATTTCAAAGGCAAACATGAAACATTCAACAAATCAGATCTTTTTGGCAGAGCCCAAGGTTGTTTAGGGTTTAGGAAAACCCTCATGTTTGAATGGTGGACATGAGGGGTCTAACACCAAAGAATGTCATTAACGCAAGCATTTGGCTAAAAATAGCAACAAAGAAAGATCTTTAACAACGATGAAAAGATGAGTTGTAATGATGCTAGAGAAGAAACAACTAGAGGTTGTGATGAAACTAAAGAAAACAACTTCAGAAGAAACCACAACCAAGAAGACCAACATAAGCAGGATGGTTGTCAAAACATGGATCAAAAAGAAACATGTTGTGGTTCGCATAATCTTGCAACACGATCAAAACCCATGGAGAACCTGCAAAAAGATTAAAACCTAACCAAAAATATAAAAAATTTGAAAATGGTTAGAATCCAGGGAACAGTGAAAGACATTGTCAAGCAAGGCTCTACATTTTCAAGGCAATGAGATAGAGAGAAACTTTTACAAATTTTATAAAATAAATCTCGTGCATCAAGAAAAGGAACGAGGAGGCTGAGATAAATAGTACAAAAACTATAAAATAGAAACACTGTTAAATAGAAAGTAATAGAAATCTCAAAGCATTGCACAATGTCTATTGTGGCACAAAACATTTTCAGGGACTTTCATCCCTCATCAGTGTGTTTAGGCAATGCAGCCAGGTAATAGAAGCTGCAAAGGCAAGGGAATGAGCATGCAAGTACATGTATAAATAGGGTTCCAACTTCAAAATCTGAAAATTTGGCTCATTAAAATTTGAAACTTTGGCTCATTAAAATTTGAAACTCTAGCTCATTAAAATTTGAGACTCTAGCTCATTAAAACTTGAGACTTCAGCTCATTAAAATTTGAGACTCTGGCTCATTAAAATTTGAGACTTCAGGTCATTAAATTTTGAAACTTTTACAAATTTTACGAATTTTACAAAATAGANGGATCCCAACATCAAAATTTGACACTCCTGCTCATTAAAATTTGAGCAAAACCCACTCGTCATAGGTGAGATGGGGGTGGGATGATGTACTGACAAAACTATTACAGACAATATTCCAAAGGCGAATATGAAACATTCAACAAATTAGATCTGTATGGAAAAATCAAAGGATGTGAAGGGTTTAGGGGAACCCTCATGTTTGAATGGTAGACATGAAGGGTTTGACACCAGAGAATGTCATGAATGCAGAATTCTGACTACAAATAGTAATGAACAAAGATCTTCAACAACAATGGAGAGACGATCTGCAATGCTACCAAAAAAGAAACAACCAAAGGTTGTGATGAAGCTAAAAAGAACAGCTTCAAAAGAAACCACAACTAAGAGGATCAACCTAGGCAGGGTGGTTGTCAAAACACGAATAAAAAAGAAACATGTTGTGGACTACATAATCCTGCAACGCGATCAGAACCCGTGGAGGACCTACAAAAGGATTAAATCCTAACAAAAAATAGAAAGATCTAAAAATGGTTAGAATCCAAAGAATAGCGAAAGATGCTGTCAAGAAAGGCTCTGCAATTCCAAGGCAATGAGATAGAGAGAAACTTTTATAAATTTTACAAAATAGATCTTGTGCATCAAGGAAAAGAATGGGGAGGCTAAGAAAAATACTGCACAAACTGTAAAACAGAAACATTGTTAAACAGAAAGTAATAGAAAGCTCAAAGCATTGCACAATGTCTGTTGTGACACAAAATCTTTTCGGGGACTTTCACCCCTCATCAGTGTGTTTAGACAATGTGGCCAGGCAGCCAAAGCTACAAAGGTAAGGGAATGAGCATGTCAGTACATGTATAAATAGGGTTCAAACTTCAAAATTTAAAACTCTTGCTGAGTAAAATTTGAAACTCCCACTCATTAAAATTTGAAACTCCTGCTCATTAAAATTTGAGCAAACCCCACTCGTCATAGGCGAGATGGGGGTGGGACGATGTACTGACAAAACTATTACAAACAGTATTTCAAAGGTGAACATGAAACATTCAACAAATCAGATCTGGATGGCAGAGCCGAAGTGTGTGAAGGGTTTAAGGTTTAGGGGAACCCTCATGTTAGAATGGTTGACATGAGTGGTTCGACACTAGAGAATGTCATGCATGTAGAAGTTCGACTAAAAATAGCAACGAACAAATATCTTCAACAGCAATGGAGAGATGATCTACAATGTCGTAGGAGAAGAAATCGCTAGAGGTTGTGATGAAGCTGAAGAAAATAGCTTTAGAAGAAACCACAACCAAGAGGACCAACATAGGCAGGGTGGTTGTCAAAACACGGATAAAAAAGAAACATGTTGTGGTCCGCATAATCCTGCAATGCGATCAAAACCCATTGAGAACCTGCAAAAGGATTAAAGCCTAACCAAAAATAGAAAAAATCTAAAAATGGTTAGAATCCAAGGAACAACAAAAGATGCTATCAAGCGAGGCTCTACAATTCCAAGGCAACGAGATAGAGAGAAACTTTTATAAATTTTACAAAATAGATCTCATGTGTCAAGGAAAAGAACAGGGAGGCTGAGAAAAATACTGCAGAAATTGTAAAACAAAAACACTGTTAAACAGAAAGTAATAGAAAACTCAAAGCATTACACAATGTATGTTGTGCACAAAACCTTTTTGGGGACTTTCACCCCTCATCAGTGTGTTTAGGAAATGTGGCTAGGTAGCTGAAACTATAAAGGCAAGGGAATGAGCATGTCAGTACATGTATAAATAGGGTCCCAACCTTAAAATGTGAAACTCCTGCTCATTAAAATTTGACTAGACCCCACTTGTCATAGGCGAGATGGGGATGGGACAATGTACTGACAAAACTATTATAGACAGTATTTCAAAGGCAAACATGAAACATTCAAGAAATCGAATCTGGATGGCAAAGCCGAAGGGTGTGAATGGCTTAGGGTTTAGGGAAACCCTCATGTTTGAATGATGAACATGAAGGGTCTGACACCAGAGAATGTCACGCATGCAGAAGTCCGGCTACAAACAGTAATGAACAAAGATCTTAAACAGCAATGTAGAGACGATCTGCAATGCCGCCAAAGAAGAAATAGCCAGAGGTTGTGATGAAGCTAAAAAGAACAACTTTAGAAGAAACCACAACCAAGAGGACCAACGTAGGCAGGGTAGTTGTTAAAACATGGATAAAAAAGAATCATGTTGTGGTCCACATAATCCTGTAATGCAATCAGAACCCATGGAGAACCTGCAAAAGGATTAAAACCAAACCAAAAATAGGAAGATCTAAAAATGGTTAGAATCCAACGAATAGTGAAAGATGCTATCAAGCAAGGCTCTGCAATTCCAAGGCAACGAGATAGAGAGAAACTTTTATAAATTTTACGAAATAGATCTCATGCATCAAGGAAAAGAATGGGGAGGCTGAGAAAAATACTGTAGAAACAATAAAATAGAAACATTGTTAAATAGAAAGTAATAGAAAGCTCAAAGCATTGCACCATGTCTGTTGTGACATAAAACATTTTTGGGCACTTTCACCCCTCATCAGTGTGTTTAGGCAATGCGGCCAGGTAGCTGAAGCTACAAAGACAAGAGAATGAGCATGTTAGTACATGTATAAATAGGGTCTCAACTTCAAAATTTGAAACTCCCGCTCATTAAAATTTGAAACTGCTACTCATTAAAATTTGAAACTCTCGCTCATTAAAATTTGAAACTCTAGCTCATTAAAATTTGAAATTTTTAGAGACTTAAAATTTTTAGAAACATAAAATTTTTTACAAATTTTATGAATTTTACAAATTTTACAAAATAGATCTCGTGCATCAAGGAAAAGAATGAGGAGGTTGAGAGAAATACTACAAAAATTGTAAAACAAAAACACTATTAAACAAAAAGTAATAGAAAGCTCAAAGCATTGCACAACATCTGTTGTAACACAAAACATTTTCGAGGACTTTCACCCCTCATCAGTGTGTTTAGGAAATGTAGCCAGGCAACCAAAGCTGCAAAATTAAGGGAATGAGCATGTCAGTACATGTATAAATAGGGTCACAACTTCAAAATTTGAAACTCCCACTCATTAAAATTTGAACAGACCCCACTCGTCATATGGGAGATGGGGGTGGAACGATGTGCTGACAAAACTATTATAGGCAGTACTTTAAAGGCAAACATGAAACATTCAAAAAATTAGATCTGGATGACAGAGTTGAAGGATGTGAAGGGTTTAGGGTTTAGGGGAACCCTCATGTTTGAATGGTGGACATGAGGGCTTTGACAACTGAGAATGTCACGCACGCAAAAGTTCAGTTGAAAACAGTAACGAACAAAGTTCTTCAACAACAATGGAGAGACAATCTGCAACACCATCGGAGAAGAAATAGCCAGAGGTTGTGATGAAGTTGAAGAAAATAGCTTTAGAAGAAACCACAACCAAGAGGAACAATGTAGGTAGGACGGTTGTTAAAACACGAATAAAAAAGAAACATGTTATGGTCTGCATAATCCTACAACGCGATCAGAACCTATGGAGAACTTGCAAAAGGATTAAAACCTAACCAAAAATAGAAAGATCTAAAAATGGTTAGAATTCAAAGAATAGTGAAAGATGCTGTTAGGAAAGGCTCTGCAATTCCAAGGCAACGAGATAGAGAGCAACTTTTACAAATTTTACGAAATAGATCTCCTGCATCAAGGAAAAGAATGGAGAGGCTAAGAAAAATACTGCAAAAACTATAAAAAAGAAACATTGTTAAACAAAAAGTAATAGAAATATCAAAGCATTGCACAATGTTTGTTATGACACAAAATTTTTTTGGGGACTTTCACCCTTCATCAATGTGTTTAGACAATGTGGCCAGGTAGCCGAAGCTGCAAAGGCAAGTGAATGAGCATGTTAGTACATGTATAAATAGGGTTCCAACTTCAAAATTTCAAACTCCCCCTCATTAAAATTTGAAACTCTTGCTCATTAAAATTTGAAATTTTTAGAGACTTAAAATTTTTTATAAATTTTACGAATTTTATGAAATAGGTGTCATGCATCAAGGAAAATAATGGGGAGGCTGAAAGAAATACTATAGAAACTGTAAAATAGAAGCATTTTTAAATGGAAAGTAATAGAAATCTCAAAGCATTGCACAGTGTCTATTGTGACACAAAACTTTTTTGGGGACTTTCACCCCTCATCAGTGTGTTTAGGCAATGCTGCCAGGCAGCCGAAGCTGCAAAGGCAAGGGAATGAGCATGTCAATACATGTATAAATAGGTTCCCAACTTCAAAATTTGAAACTCCTGCTCATTAAAATTTGAAACTCCCGCTCATTAAAATTTGAAACTCTCACTCATTAAAATTTCAGACTTAAGGGTTCCCCTAATCCCTAAACACCCTTCGGCTCTGCCATCTAGATTTGACTAGTTGAATGTTTCATGTTTGCCTTTAAAATACTACCTGTAATAGTTTTGTTAGTACATCGTCCCACCCCAATCTTGCCTATGACAAGTGGGATCCACTCAAATTTTAATGAGTAGGAGTTTCAAATTTTTAAGCTGGCACACTATTTATACATGTACTGGCATGCTCATTCCCTTGCCTTTGCAGCTTTGGCTACCTGGTCGCATTTCCTAAACACACTGATGAGGGGTGAAAGTCCCTGAAAACGTTTTGTGTCACAATAGATAGTGTGCAATGCTTTGATCTTTCTATTACTTTCTGTTTAGTAGTGTTTCTATTTTACAGTTTCTGCAATATTTTTATCAGCTTCCTCATTCTTTTCCTTAACGCACGAGATCTATTTCGTAAAATTCGTAAAATCTCAAAAAATTTTAAGTCTCTAAAAATTTTAAGTTTCAAATTTTAATGAGTGGGAGTTTCAAATTTTAATGAGCGGGAGTCTCAAATTTTAATGAGCGGGAGTCTCAAATTTTAATGAGCGGGAGTTTCAAATTTTAATGAGTGGGAGTTTCAAATTTTTGAAGTTGGGATACTATTTATACATGTAGTGGCATGCTCATTCCCTTGCCTTTGTAGCTTCGGCTGCCTGGCCGCATTGCCTAAACACACTGATGAGGGGTGCAAGTCCCCGAAAATGTTTTGTGTCACAACAAACGTTGTGCAATGGTTTGAGCTTTCTATTACTTTCTATCTTACAATGTTTCTATTTTATAGTTTATGCAGTATTTCTCTCAGCCCCCTGTTCTTTTCCTTGACACACAAGATCCCACTTAAAATTTTAAGTCTCTGAAAATTTTCTCTCTATCTTGTTGTCTTGGAATTGCAGAGCCTTGCCTAATAGCGTCTTTCACTGTTCTTTGGATTCTAACCATTTTTAGATCTTTCTATTTTTGGCTAGGTTTTAATCCTTTTTGCAGGTTCTCCACGGGTTTTGATCACATTGTAGGATTATGCGGACCACAACATGTTTCTCTTTTATCCATGTTTTGACAACCACCCTACTTACATTGGTCTTCTTGGTTGTGGTTTCTTCTAAAATTTTTTTCTTCAGCTTCTTCACAACCTCTAGTTGTTTCTTCTCCAGTGTTGTTGCAACTCGTCTCTTCATTGTTGTTGAAGATCTTTGTTCATTGCTATTTTCAGTCGAACATCTATGTACATGACATTGTCTAGTGTTAGACCCCTCATGTCCACCATTCAAACATGAGGGATCCCCTAAACCCTTTACACCCTTCAACTCTACCATCTAGATCCAATTTGTTAAATGTTTCATGTTCACCTTTGAAATACTATTTGTAATAGTTTTGTCAGTACATCGTCCCACCCCCATCTTGCCTTTGATGAATGGGGCCCCCTCAAATTTTAATTAGCGGGAGTTTCAAATTTTTAAAGTTGGGACACTATTTATACATGTACTAGCATGCTCATTTCCTTGACTTTGCAACTTCGGCTGCCTGGCCACATTGCCTAAACACACTGATGAGGGGTGCAAGTCCCCGAAAACGTTTTGTGTTACAACAAATGTTGTGCAATGCTTTGAGCTTTCTATTACTTTCTATCTAACAATGTTTTTGTTTTACAGTTTCTGCAGTATTTCTCTTAGCCCCCTGTTCTTTTCCTTGATGCACAAGATCCCACTTAAAATTTTAAGTCTCTGATAATTTTAAAATTTTAAGTCTTTGAATATTTTAAGTCTCTGAAAATTTTAAGTCTCTAAAATTTTAAGAGTTTCAAATTTTAATGAGCAGGAGTTTCAAATTTTTGAAGTTGGGACACTATTTATACATGTATTAGCATGCTCATTCCCTTACCTTTGCAGCTTTGGCTACCTGGCTACATTACCTAAACACACTGATGAGGGGTGCAAGTCCCCGAAAACATTTTGTGTCACAACAAACATTGTGCAATGCTTTGAGTTTTCTATTACTTTCTGTCTAACAGTGTTTCTATTTATAGTTTGTGCAGTATTTCTCTCAACCCCCTATTCTTTTTCTTGACACATGAGATTCCACTTAACATTTTAAGTCTCTAAAAATTTTCTCTCTATCTTGTTACCTTGGAATTACAAAGCCTTACCTTATAGCATCTTTCGCTATTCTTTGGATTCTAACAATTTTCAGATTTTTCTATTTTTTGTTAGGTTTTAATGCTTTTTGCAGATTGTCCATAGGTTCTGATCACGTTGCAGGATTATGCGGACCACAACATGTTTCTCTTTGATTTGTGTTTTGACAACCACCCTGCTTACGTTGGTCTTCTTGGTTTTGGTTTCTTCTAAAGCTATTTTCTTCAGCTTTTTCACAACCTCTAGTTGTTTCTTCTATAGCATCATTGCAACTCGTCTCTTCGTTGTTGTTGAAGATCTTTGTTCATTGCTATTTTCAGCCAGACATCTGCGTACATGACATTCTCTAGTGTCAGACCCCTCATGTCCACCATTCAAACATGAGGGTTTCCCTAAACCCTTTAAACCCTTCGTCTCTGCCATTTAGATACGATTTGTTGAATGTTTCATGTTCGCCTTTGAAATACTATTTGTAATAATTTTGTCAGTACATCATCCCATCCCCATCTCACCTTTGACAAATGGGGTTCGCTCAAATTTTAATGAGCGGGAGTTTAAAATTTTTTAAGTTGGGACACTATTTATACATGTATTGGCATGCTCATTCCCTTGCCTTTGTAGCTTCGACTGCCTAACCACATTGCCTAAACACACTGATGAGGGGTGCAAGTCTTCGAAAACGTGTTGTATCATAATAGATGTTGTCCAATGCTTTAAGCTTTCTATTACTTTCTATCTAACAGTGTTTCTATTTTATAGTTTCTGCAATATTTCTCTCAGCCCCCCATTCTTTTCCTTGATGCATGAGATCCCACTTAAAATTTTAAGTCTCTAAATATTTTCTCTCTATCTCAATGCTTTGGAATTGTAGAGCCTTTCTTGACAGCATCTTTCAATGTTCTTTGGATTCTAACCATTTTTAGATTTTTCTGTTTTTGGTTAAGTTTTAATGCTTTTTGCAAGTTCTCCATGGGTTCTAATCGTGTTGTAGGATTATGTGGACAACAACATGTTTCTCTTTGATCCATGTTTTGACAACTGCCCTACTTACATTGGTCTTTTTGGTTGTGGTTTGTTTTGAAGTTATTTTCTTCAGCTTCTTCACAACCTCTGGCTGTTTCTTCTCCGGTGTTGTTGTAGCTCATCTCTTCATTGCTATTAAAGATCTTTGTTCGTTGTTGTTTTCAGCTGGACATCTGCGTACATGACATTCTCTGGTGTTGAACTCTCATGTCCACCATTCAAACATGAGGGTTCCCCTAAACCCTTTACACCCTTCAGCTCTACCATCTAGATCCGATTTGTTGAATGTTTCATGTTCTCCTTTGAAATACTGTTTGTAATAGTTTTTTTAGTACATCGTCCCACCCCTATCTCGCCTTTGATGAATGGGGTCTGCTCAAATTTTAATGACCGGGAGTTCCAAATTTTTGAAGTTGGGACACTATTTATACATTTACTGGCATGCTCATTTCCTTGCCTTTGCAATTCGACTACCTAGCTGCATTGCCTAAACACACTGATGAGGGGTGCAAGTCCCTAAAAATGTTTTGTGTCATAACAGACGTTGTGCAATGCTTTGAGCTTTCTATTACTTTTTCTCTAACAGTGTTTCTATCTTACAGTTTCTGCAGTATTTCTCTCAGCCCCCCGTTCTTTTCTTTGACGCACGAGATCCCACTTAAAATTTTAAGTCTCTGAAAATTTTAACTCTTGGAAAATCATATTCCTTTTGGGATGTTCCTTTGCCTATGACCCTGTTTCTTAGTTATAATGTTTTAAATAATGGTTCACTTCTTATGACCCTAGTTTTTACCCCAAATTTTGTGAGGATGAGAGTGTTATAAGAGCCAAAATTGAAGGTTTAAAGAAAGGTTAAGAAGTAATTACACAACCCTTTAATCTTAAAGTAGTAGATGAGGTATAGAATATTTTTAATTTGGTTACAACATTTATTATTTATTTCTTCTTATTGTATTTACATGTTCTAGTGAACTCTAGGGTGCAAACCATTTTGGGAGGTGATGATGGGGAGAGAATTCCAAAAAGAGATGAAGCAATGAAAGAGAGTTTCAAGATTCACTTTTATCAAAG
>MNCI01013302.1:278084-324823 GCA_015680685.1 Gnetum montanum
CAAGTGGGAATGGATGTTTATGTTAGGATTAGTTAAACATTAGCTAGTTGTTAGATTAATTTAGCAACTAAATATTTTATTCTTTATTCTTAGGTGATGTAGGACATAAAATACAAAATGATAAAAATTACATACCTCAGTTACACTTAATCATAACTTTGAACTTCACATGTGGAACTGGGAAGACAACGATTATAATGGTTAGTTTCACCTCCTATAAACTAGTGCACTTAAAGAACTAAAGTCTATGGAATTTGACTAGATCACTGAGTGAACGTTAGTGATTCATATGGTTGGGCATAGCGTATACTCATTGCTCATCATTGGTGTTGTTTCTAGGAACTTTAGCTAGTTTCATGCATTATCTAAGACTTAGTAAAAAACCATTCAACATTGTTGGATTGAACCTTAAAGTTGTAATCATTCTAACACTAATAACAATTGTAAAAAGCACACTATTAATTTTCTTCTAATTCAAAATGTCTTCTTCTCACAAGGATGATTCTCTACCTAAATTTGAGCATGCATCCAATTAAAGAAATGAATAATGAAATCAACCAATGCTCCAATAATGTTGAGTGGTATATACTCATCCCAATGGGTATGTGTCTAATTTCACCTTCATCCTACATCAGGATGATCAGATGTAGTGGAGAGACATGGAGGGCAACATTATGTTATTGCCTGATTGATTAGTTCCTACAATGCTACAATAAACTCTTACAAGGTTGGGCATCCAAAGGCTCAATGTTGAATACATTATGCAAGATCATGATACCAGGGATTACCTACCCACTAAAGCACAACATAAAATTGATCAACAATAGGAGAAACACCATGAAGTTGTGAAGGGAAAATGGTTCAATAACCCCTTATTCATGTTATGTCAAAAAGATAATGAGGATTCCTTCTTTGGGGATTCTCATTTAATTGACTCACCTCCCCTTGGTTTCAATAAAGGGGGCTTGAACTAGAATTTATAGTTCACTATAAATAATCTTGGTTCAGGAAGAATGAGTTATGTGATCATGGGAGATCTAAAGATGGAAGTCATGGCAAGGATAGGGATAGGCATCACAATGATGATAGTGGCCATGATCATCGAAGAGGGGGTGGCAAGCATCATGGTGCTAGTCCTTCTTTCTTTTCACCTTTGTCCTTCTCTTCTTCCTTCTCTAGCTCCAACTGAAGCCACAAAGGACATGAACATGATGGAGGTGATCAACAAGATAGAGATGATCTTGACCATAGGGCCTATTGAAATGATCAAGATCAGGGGTGTGGACATTCAAGGGAGGCCTACCATCATGAGAGAAGGGACAACAGAGGGCATACTAGGCATCATGGCCATCACAGAGGCCATGACTATGATGAGCCTTTGCTTGCTACTCAAAACATGCTAAACATTACAAAGGCAGTAAGAATTCCATTAAGGCATGTGAAAGATAGCTAAATAAAGTCATTGGATATGAACAACATTCTCAAATTTAAAGGGGGATACAATTCAGATCCACAGAACCATCTACAAGCCTTTCATAATGCTTGTTCCTTGTAGAACATAGAGAATTAATGATAAAAACTTAAGTTTTTTCCTAGGACACTCATAAAATAAATTGAAAGTTGGTACCAATCCTTAGAGCTAGAATCAATCCATAGATGGAGTATGATGATTGAGCTATTCAATGACAAATATGAAATGTACTCTCGAGTTTCCAACTTGAGAAAGTAGATCTAATATTAGAGACAAGGAACACATGAACCTTTGGATATAGCCATGGGTAGGTACTATTCCATTTTGCATCAATGTCCTAGCCATGGTTACTTTCAAAGGAAGCAGGTTCACCATATCATAGATTGGCTCTAATAAAAAACAAGGAGACCTCTTAGGGTCTATGCACAAGGAAGATTGTCAAAACTTAAAGCCCATCAAATCCAAAGGCTCATTGAGAAGGTTGCTAAAGAAGAAGGAGAGCTCAAAAAGAGATAAAGTATGAAGGAGTACAATTGGGACCCTTCCATCAGAAAAAGGAAGGTTTAATTTGTCGATGATAAGAAGGAGGCACCACTTGTTGAAGTGGTGTAGTAAAAAATCTTGCCGATCTAGAAATTTATCTCTAAAATTTTGGCTAAGGTAGATAAAATGTGGGAATCTTTGAATGAAAAGTACCAAAAGGCTTTGAAAATTGCAAAGGCATCCAAAGAGTAAAGTAGTGATCATGATTGCAAGAGAATGAAGGAAGCTAAACATGCCCACTAAAGGGGTAAGGGCAAAGTTGTTACCATAGAGGAGGTTGTGGTGTCTAAATCAAGTGATGATGGTGGGTGTGGCATCTACCAATATGAGCATCCTAAGGGATGTTGCCTTGTTGTGTCAAACTTGTAGAAATCTAGGGTGTACACTCTAAATCCTAGATTGGTGAGAAGGCAAGCACCTAGAAGGTTTCCTTATCCTTAAGGCAACCCAAGGTAGTTCCACCAATAGTAAGCCTATTATCCAAGTGGATCTCCACCATAATTTTTTGAGTAGTATCATTAGTAGTAACACCCATAGTCATGGGGGATGCCACCACCAAGGCAATAGTACCCTTGCAAATAGCTTGATCCATATGGATACTATGTTTAGCAACCCATGTCTTTGCATGACTCTTCTATTTACACTTCTTTTTAAGATCACTACTACCCTCTAATGTATTACAAAGCTCAATTTTCATCTCCAAGAGAAAAGTCCCCATATCCTTATCATACTCCTCATCCTTCTGTGCATGTCCCTCCACCCTCAACCCAATTACCACATACTCCATCAATCCAGGGTGAGATTCCAGCCTAGCCATAGCAATGCAATGCTACCAAGGTTGTTAATTTATAGCTTGCTCCTCAACCAAGTGGTTCAAAACTTAGACCCCAAAAAAGACCATTCTTCCAAACCAACAACCCTACAAAGCCCTCATAGGCTCATGTAGCTAATAATCCTACTTCTTTCTCACCCTTTGCATGCAATCCATTCAAGTCCCCTTCAAACCAAACACCTCCCAAAGTGCATACCATCATGCTAACCCATGCAGTAAGTGATTGGATAAAGGTTGGCCATCTTCCTAGGAAATGATCTAATCCTAGGAGTTCCTTACTTTGTCTCTAAATCATTGGGAATGAGCCTAGCAAAGCTCTTTTGGATTTATGTTCTAGTGCTAATCTGATTTCTCATGAGATGTGCAAAGCCTAGAATTTTCCTCCACTCAAGAAGAGTACATTTGCCTTAAGTTAGTAGACCATTTTATCACTATTCCTTTGAAACTAGTGGAGGACATCGTGACTACTATTTATGAGTGATCATATCTTGATAACTTCTAGTGATCCATGTTGACAATTACAAGGTAAACTTCCCAATCATCATGGGAATGGCTTGGCTAAGTACCATTGATGCACAGTTAGGAATCAAAGATCTTTCCTTAAAGATTTCCAGAGAAAATGCATTTGGAAAGATCAAGAAGAAGAGAGTTTCATGTATCACATATAGTGATATAGGGTGCAACTGTATGTACAAACTATGGGCCATAAAAATCATATCAATCATAGCATGCAAACAATGTGCAAGTGAATCTAAAATTCAATGGTTCTTGTATGTAGCAGCCACAAAATAAGAGAGTACCTAGTGGTTGACAATTGATCTTGAAAATAGCACACTTTGCATGGAACCCACTGAGAGCTTAACATGTACCTATGTTTAAGGCATGGATGAACTAGAGCAAGTTCATTGCCAACTCTTTGATGATGAACCTAATGATACTTATTAGGAAGAGTTGGAGATCTATGAAAATTTTAAGTAGGAGCCCTTGGAGTTCAAAACTCTACCTACCAGCATGGAATATGCATTTGTAAAAAATGGCAAGTCATTGATAATCAATGCCAACCTTACTCTTGAATAGAAAGAGATGTTGTTGAAGGTGATGGACAAATGACCAATAGCTTTTGCTTGGCCATATCCTGAACTCACTGGGATTGATTGTCAAATATGCTAGCATGACATCTATATTGGTCCTTCCATAAAACCAAAGAGGTAGTTGCAGTGTTGGTTGAACTCCAAGTTGAAGCAAATCATCAAGGAGGAGATTGAATAACTTCTTAAAGCAAGGTTCATTTATCCAATTGTGGATAGCAAGTGGATTAGCCCACTTGTGATCGTGCCAAAGAAATGTGGTAAGTGGAGGATTTGTATTGACTTTAGGCTATTGAACATGGCAACCTACAAAGATCATTTCTCATTACCATTTGTGGACTTGGTGTTGAACACTATCTTTAGGCATTACTATTATAGCTTTTTAGATGGTTATAATGGCTATAACCAGATTCAAATTACATCAAAGGATTAGGCCAAAACTATATTTATAAGTCCCTAGGAGACTTTTGCATACAAAAAGATGCCTTTTGGTCTATGTAATGCCCTTGCAACCTTTCAACACCTTGTCCATAGCATTTTTCAACAATAGATTGGTAGCGATGTGGAAGTCTTCATGGATGACTTCTTCACCTATGGTGCTACATTTGAGTAGGCCCTGAACCACCTTGAGCAAGTGCTTAAAAAGTGCATGATAACCAATCTTCAACTCAATTAGTAAAAGAACTAGTTAATGGTCCAAGAGAGCATTGTGGTAGGTCATAGAATCTTACAGGCAGGGATTGAGGTGGACCCTAAAAAGATTAGGATTATCTATGAAATAACCTATTAACCAAAAATTATTAGTGATTTTTTCTCATTCCTTAAACACCCTGGCTACTATTAGTGATTTATAGAGAATTTATCTAAGATTACTAAACCATTAGTGAAGCTAACAAATAAAGATGCTTCATTTATATGGATCAATTGAAGTAAAGCTTGTATAAACTCTAATTCTACAAGCACTTGACTAGTCCCAACCATCTCACATCATGACGAATGCATCAAACTATGCTTTGGAAATTATGCTTATGTAGTTGGATGATCAAAAATGTCCATACTACATCCACTGGGTAAGCTAAAGCACTATGGGTGCACATTTCAACTACACCACAACAAAGAAAGAGTTGATGATAGTGGTGTATGCCTTGGAGAATTTTAGGCACTATGTGCTTGGATACCAGGTGTTTATACACACATATCACAATTTCATTTGATTCCACATGAACAAACTAACAGTGAGCCCCCATGTCACATGGTGGCTTGTGATCTTACAAGAATTCGATCTTACAATGATAGATTGAAAGGGAACTAAGAATGTGATCATTGAGCACTTGTCTTGGTTATGATGGAACAACAAAGAGGAGGAGAGTCCACTTTTTTATTAGTTTCCTGATGAAATCCTCTTTGCTGGTGACAGTAAATGAACAAGTGCCTGTTGAACCTACATGGTACAATGGCATTCTCATCTATCTTCTCACTCAATAAATGCCATAATGCTTGGACCACTAGAAGAAACAACAATTTCCTCACCAAGCCAAACACTTCATGGAAATCAATGAACACCTTTACAAGGTATGTGTCGATGGCCTGGTTTGTTGGTGTGTTCCTAATGCTAACCAAATACGTGTTCTCCAAGACACTCATGAGGATCCTTGTGGGAGCCATTATGTTGGAAGATGCACAACCATTAAGATCTTAATAGCAGGGTATTATTGGCCAAAAATATTCAAGGATGCCCACCACCTCATCCACTCTTGTGACCACTATCAACATGATGGTGAGATGATCGCTCGAATGGAGGATCCTCAACAATGGATTCAACCACTAGAACCCTTTGACATCTGGGGCATAAACTTCATGAGTTTCATCACATCCATGTTAAATGGAAAGGCATATATAATATTCGCTATTGACTATTGTACAAAATGAGCAAAAGCAGCAATCATCATTGATTGTGCATCTTCCACTACTGTTCCGTTTGTACAAAAAAATATTGTAAATAGGTTTGGGGTGCCATGTGCACTAATTTCTAACAAAGGTACCCACTTTACAAGCACCGCCTTTTGAAAACTCATGCAATTCTTAGCGGTAGAACATAAAATAACAACACCCTACCACCCCCAAGCCAACAGTCAAGTAGAGGTTACCAATAGAAAGATCTCTAAAATCCTAATGAGAACAATTTGCAAATATAGGAGATACTAGAACCCCACACATGTTCTTCAAAATACTAAGTTCCAAATGTTGTCGGAAGGGCCTTATATTATATATGAAACCTTTCCTTTTGGGGCCATGTTGATCTACAAACCTGAAAGCTCAAATAAGAAGCAATTGATCAACATGCAACAACTCAAACCTTTCCATGAGCAAAAGTAAGCTAATGTAAAAAACCCTTCATCAGATGGGCAACCATGCTCGATTTTTTGGATCTCCTCCCTTCAACTTAGTCATGGGGGAGATGGCCAACTATGCTAATCATATAAGTGGCTCTTCAATTTTTATAATTTTTTCTTTTATACTTTCTTACTTTACACTTTCTTTATTTTATACTTTTTGTTTTACACTTTTTTTATTTTACACTTTGTTATTTTTCCATTTTTTTTGTTTTAAAAAACGTTAGTACATTTTATCTTTCTCAAATATTTTACTTCTTTTATATTTTACTTTATTTTGGTGTGTTTTTCTTATTAGGTTCTAATAAATTACTTTATTACCAACATGACACAATGATGTTGTAGTTGTTTGCTAAGGGGGTTTTGTACTTAATGTTTGTTATTACTAATGTATGGTTTCTATTTTTGAATTTTAATAATGATAACTAAGACAAAGTTTCTTTTCCATGGAATAGGTAGTGAGTCCATGTCATCCACCCATCCACAACAATCTATCGTGTTTCTAGTTTTGGAAATATGAGATCCCTTTGATTTAATAAACTTTAATGAACTTGTGGCCTTAGTAGTTTCCAAACTTGGGAAGGATCAAATGGATTGATAAAGGTGTGACTTCATGGAGACTCAATGCTCTTTGTACATTTCTACTCACTTGATTGCATGAATGTTTTTCATGGATTTTTTACCATTCTATGTCGACCAATAACAAGAAGTTGATAAGTCTTTGCATGGTGTGGTTTCCATCTAAAAATTCATAAAAACATAAAACTTCAAAAAAATGATGAGAATTCAAAACACATCCCTTAGACAAAATAACAAGCTACAAGCACTAGTTATGAGACTAGAAAAACATGTTACTATGCCTAAAGGCCCCCTCTAACTAAGGTCCTTTCTCACTTCTTGCTTCATTTTTCTTCTAAATAAGAAATGATGGTTAATCCGTGGGAGCATTCTTGTGTCTTAAGGGGGTGGTTTGGTCTTAGAGTATTGATGCAAAGTCACTAAAAGTGGTTGGTTTTGATCTGGGCTAAGGATGGACTTTATCAGGTTACTTAACCATCAAATCCATAAGGGACTTCATGTGACCATGAGATGAAACTTCATTCTATCTTCTCTCTTCATCAATTAATGATGTCCATAATTTCATCTCATTGCTATGTTTTCATGTTTTGTTCAGTGTCTTAGTTTGATATGTTAAAATTCTTAGGTACATTCTTCTAGATTCGATCCTTAACTTTTCATAATCATTAATTAACAATGGGGCCCATAAACTCCTTGGTTTGAGGTTATGCAAGGGAAAAAAAGGGCATGAGCCTTGTATGGGGAGGATCCACTTACATATCTCTTGATTGGGTTAGTTAAGTTGCTTATCCTTAGGCATTTTGATGATCAAATATTTTGTGCCCCATTAGTTACATCCAACTATGTGCTCCTTAAGGCATTTCTCTAGTAAGATTTCATTCTCCCATCAAAATCTCCAATTTTGTAAAGTTCTAAGCCATCTTCTAGTATTTCATCATGTTCATGGATTTTATAGCTCTCCATAGACCCTAATTCCATAGGAAAACTGATATTTTTTAAAATATTCAATGTGGTAAAGTTTTTCCAATAGCTCCATCAATGAGACCCTGTATATACATCCCATCCATCGATGCAAGGCAAAAATTATCTATATATATGCATGGATAGTTAGTAATTTTTTATATTTGAGCCAAAACAAGGGGGAAATTTTCAATTTTTCAAAGCCTAGAACCTTCCAAGAGCCATATCTTCCTACTCATTTGTTTTGTTCTTTGATCATGTAGTTGTCATGGAGACCACAAATCTTAAGTTTTTTATGGAATTTTTTTTAAATTTTTCTAACTCCCATAAAAGTTTAACTAATAAATCAACATTATAATATCAAATTATGAGATTTAAACCCTTCCAACAAGCTTCAATGACATGAAAAACTAGATAATATTAAAATAATAATAAACTAATCAATCCACCTTTGCCTAAGTATAACTACCCAACAAGATAAGGTACTTAAATATTATAAGTTACACATTATATGCTAATCTTTGGTTATGTTGTGACCATAGATGACACCTAAAGGAAAGCATGCACAAGAGGGAGGACCATCCTAACCAAGGGACAAATGACCATAAACTGGAAGGAGCCAAGAATAGCCCCATGAGCAAGTAAAGACCCATGCAATGAGGCCTCTTTGGAAGGAGCCCAAAGTGGAATCTATTCAGCAGATTCCCAAAGAAGTAGCCACAATAGAATAGTCTCACCGAGATGAGGCACCTAAACCTAGACTGAACCTTAAGGTTACCTTTATGGAGGCTTGCCTCAAGAAGATCATGAGTAAGGAGGTCTAGAAATCTATGCTTCAAGAGTTAAGCTTTGGACCTTTCTTGGAGTTCACACTACTAGAAGTCAAAGCACAATTGCAAAAATCTCCCATGTGGCCCACAATCACTTCTAGTGGAAGTGGTACATGGGAGAAACTTATGTTTTTTGGAACAATCGGTAGGCCAGTTAAATGTTCAAGATTAAGGACATTTTAGTGTTCTACTACATGAAATCCATTATAGAGGCCCTTGGGTTACTATAAACTAATGCAAATCTTGTAGAGATCCTAAAGTAGGTAGATCCTAGTGTTAAAAAAGAATGGACTTAGTGATGTTATGGAGTGGATCACAAGGAGTTCGATGTACTAACCATGGTGGAATGTGCATATTTCAAGATTGTGGCCTTCAACCTCAATCCAACGATGAGGCAAAGCAAGATCACAACCTTCTTCATCCATGCATGTGCTACTCTAAGCAATAAATTCCCTATCAATCTTTCATAGCTAATTTATGTTGGGATAGAGAAGCGGTTTAAGGAAAATGAATATGGAAGGAAGGCACTCTCTTTTCTGTGCCTCATCAAAAAGTTTTGTAAAAGGGAAGGTATAACCACTACATGAATGATGTCATCCAACAAGCTCCAACTACCTCCTAGATAGAAATGATGAAGGATAAGGTGCTTGCCAAAATCATCCAAGAAGAGGAGCAGCAACTACCACCTCCACCACCCACTCATGAATCAACATCAGAGGTCCATGTTAACATTGACACATGTACAAATTTCGAAAGAAGCTATTACAACAACAAGAGTATCAAGCTGGAATGAGTAGTGGTGATCCATTTGTGTATTGCCCAACAATGAGTGACCTCAATGAAGTGGCCTTAACAATAAGTTAGATGAAGGTGGTGGGCCAATTTTCTTAGCCAAAAGAATGCAATTGCTCACAAGATCAAATCATAGTGCCTCAGAGGTAACTATATATCTCTCTCAATAATAGTAATTCCTAGAATTTTCTAGGAACACTGCTACTTTTTCAGTACATCTAGAGGAGGGTGAGGGGGGAACTGTCTTATTGATGTAGCATCATGGGTAGGAGAAAGTGGTAGAGGTAGTTGCTATTAGAATTTTCAAAGCATTGAATTCACCTACAACATTTGTACCAGACATTTATGCACTCAAAGATGTGTAGACATTCGTAGCAACCCTTAGCAGCAAAGTGAGTGCAACTCAGGACGAGGAGTTGTTGGATTGATTGGTTGGAATTGGGCAATTGATTCTAGATTTCTTTGACCTTCTAGATATAATCATTGTAATCCAATCAAAGTTACTTGAAGAGAGGGAAAATGCATCATATTAGAAGGATAACTTGAAATATCTCAAGCTGAGAATCAATGTTTGGCTGTAGAGGTTGTTGAATTAAGAGCTTTTCTTGTTAATCTTTCATTTCTCAACCCTATAGTAACAAGTGATGAAGCCTTCAAATAGCTTAAAGATAAGCTCAAAAAGGTTGAGAACGTGAAGGAGTTAGCCATCTTTGACCAGTCCTTGGCCAATGCCAAAATGTACACCAATCAAAAGAACTTGGTCCAGACACACCATGATAATGAGATTCTAATTGCAGAGAATCATCACTTATGGAATGTTGATGTGTAGAAGTAGTAGATGGTCGATTTCATCCATTAATAGTAAGAGCAACTAGCCAGAGTAAATAATGAACTAAGGAGATTGGTAGAAAAAAATTGAAATCTCTCCATGAAGGAAGTCCATGCCCTTTGTCAAGAATTTGCAATTGAGGTAGCCACCTAGAAGAACAAGGCTCTCACTTTGAGAGTCAAAAATCATTACGGAGATCAAGTTGGCCTGTAGAAAGAAATTAATGAAAAGGAAATCCAATTGGCGAAGGCAAAGATAAATGGGAGCCTCCAACAACTCTTGTAAGGAGGTGATGTATGGTAGCCTATCTTTGATGGGTTGAATGCATAAAATAAAGCAAAAACCTGCATGGAGTTGTAGATCGAGGAGATGGAGTACATGGAGCTTTCCAATCTCTATTATGCAAACTTGGCAATGTTGACTATCAAAAGACCATGATCAGAATTGGAGAAACAAGTGGCAAGTTCATACTTGTTGTACAAAGCAGAGTTCAAGCATCACAAAGATACCAAGTAAAAGATTGAGATTGCCATCGCTGAACTCAAGGTTCTCAAAGCAAAGTTCACTAATCAACAAGCAACTGCTACGAACTTGGCTAAGCAAATGAATGATTACCAAGAGTTGCACAATGCACTTAGAGCATTTGATATCAAATGTAAATAGTTTGTTGCCTAGTTCGTGAATGTTAAGGAGCTATTTCTTGCAATGCATTGTCCATGGAATGTTCCCATCCTAGCCTACATTAGTCATGTAACGTGGATTATGAATGATCCTTAGAGTAAGGAGGAGAAGATGAAGACATTGTTGGACACCTTTCGTCTTCCACCAAAAGTTCTAGCTTCCACAAGACAACCATAACTAACTCAACCATTGCATGTGCCCAAAGTAGGAGAAGATTCTTTAAAGCCTTAGGAGCCTCCACCACTTGGGACTATTTAATCTTATTTAACATCTTCGCATCATTAGAGGAATTGTGTTTATCATTTTTTCCTAGTGTTTAATTTTGTTTTTCTAAATAGCAAAATTTTATAATCATTGTAACCATACACTCAGGTACTCAATTTTTGTTATGTTGTTTGTGTGTTTGTTTTATTAGTCACTAATCCCATACCTTTCCAAATTTTGTAAAGAACTCAAGGATGAGTTTTGATTTAGTTGTGGGGATGGGGGGTGTGGGGTTGGTTATGATGAGTTGCATGGTTTGTCCACATTGATCGAATGGTTTTGACATGACCCCATCAACAGGATCTTGTCAACATGATCCTATCGACATGACCCCATCAACGGGATCTCATTAACATGATCCTATCAACGTAGGGTTTGACCCATTGATGTGTACTTCTCAATGGGACTCCTTGTTTTACCTATAAATGTGTGCCTACCTGCTACATTTATGACATCACTTTCATAGTTCTAATAAAGTTCTTACAATTTTTCCTCTCAGTAGTTGCAATATTTTCAAAGTGGCCGTAGTAGGAGTTAGAGAGTGTACAAATCTTTATTCTAGCATTGTTTTACCTAAGCACTATAATGTGTGCAACAATAAAGATGAGCTTTCTAATCAAACCTTGTAGCCTTTGGACTAGATTAATTGTTTTCTGTAAGCATTTGATATTCAAGAAATTTCCTTTAATGTTTTAAGTAATTAAGTAATTAAATAATTAATGGTTATTAAATAGCACACATAAGTACAACCACTTCGAGCATACGTCTAACACTAGGTAATTCTAGTAATGCTTAACTATGATGAGACGCGGTTTACACTAGGCCGCGATATCGCGTACGCGATATCGCGTANGACCACTTCGAGCATACGTCTAACACTAGGTAATCCTAGTAATGCTTAACTATTGGTAACCCAATAGTGCTATACGTATTTAGGATGTGTATGCAAGTGGGAACATATGCTTATGTTAGGATTAGTTAAACATTAGCTAGATGTTAGGTTAATTTAGTAATTAAATACTTTATTCTTTATTCTTTATTGTTAGGCAACTTAGGACATAAAAGACAATATGATAAAAATCACATACCTCAATTACACTTAACCATACCTTTGAACTTCACAAGTGGAACTAGGAAGACAATGATTGTAATGGTTAGTTTCACCTCTTAGAATCAGTGCACTTAAAGAACTAAAGTCTATGAAATTCAACGAAATCACTGAGTGAACACTAATGATCTATATGGTTGGGCATAGGGTATACTCGCTGCTCATCAAAGTGTCTCCTAAATTTCTTTGGTAGACTTACAACCAACTATTCGTTTGAATTTTATCTCACTAAGAATACACTACAAATAATTTCTATCCTTATAATCAAACATAAATTTATTCTTTTTTGCATCACTACATGTACTTGTTGGCTTGGGGATGTTGCAACAAGGTGTACTTCCTAATCAAATAGAAAGAAAACAAATTCCACCAATGTTGTTACCATACCGGGTAATATATTCCTTTTCGCTTTTGGAATATCATTACCACTTGTATCATTTTTTTTCTTTAGGAGTTACACATCTATTATTTCTTTCAATTAGGGAAGTATACCCTTTTGGAATAGATTACTAAACTTCATATTTCATAGATTTAAAGAAGCCTTGCATTTAAGCCTTCCAATATGCAAAATCAATTCCATTAAATGTAAGCAACTAATTATAGGATGATCCCTTAATTGTTCACTCTAAGTTATTATACTCAATACAGGAGTACCAACGTTCCGATACTAGAGAACATAAGAGAGGAATGAATAAGCTACTTTGAAAATATAAGGCTTAATGCACACAAACCACACTCACAACATATGTGGTTCCCCAAATTGGGTACCTCCATACTTAGTAGGTATAAGTTTGCACACCTTTGAATGTGTTGCTCTCAAAATATGTTTTTAAGGATACCACAACCTTTACAAGGCTTTCTGCACAATGGACTTTCATGTCCAAGTTTGAGCCTCTAGCTCAAACCAATGCAACCATGTGATCTCTCTTAAGAGATCTATACAACCTCTTAGTTTAAATAGAAATGATCCTAAGGTCTAAGACTTTAATAAAGCAAGAAAAATGAAATCTTTCTGAAGGCACAATGAAAATAAAAAGATGAATCAAAGAGCATGTGAACTATTTTTAGTTTCCTTGCTTTAAGTTCACAGTAATGCCAACATACACATAAGATACAAACACGAATAAACTTTGTAGATCACAAGAATACTTGATGATCGATGCTTGCTCAATGTTTCTCTCCTTGGAGATTTGCCTCATTCCCTATTTGTCACCTTTTGAGAAATATAACCATTAGAACCCTTTAAACAACTAGCTTAACAATTATAAAAGACATCTTGCTTGATGCCAAATACATCTTGGAATATGAAAGACGTCTTCCAAGGGTGAGAAATGCCTTTAGTAGATGAAAGCTTGATTTTGAAAGATGTCTTTCAAAGGTGAACGATGTCTTTGATCCTTTTCCCAAATGAGTAGACCCGTGCAAGGTAAGATTGACAATAGCACGCACATAAATGTGACCTTTATTTTACAAAATTTGGATCTACCAAAATATTATTAATTTTTTTTTTTTGCTATGATATTTTATCCAAAGATACATCAGTAATACAAAGTTTGTTGGAACTTAAGCATACCCTATAAATTAAAGCTATAACGTGCAGAATAAGTTAATTGTGACAGCCGTTGTCTTTTCGATTAATAGTAGAGAGGTGCAACAAATGCACTCTTGGAAAGTTTCCGGATGGAAAGAAAGCAAAAAACATGCATACCTATGCGGTATGCGGCCCGGGATTCGCGCTTCTGGATAAATTTAATTTTCAATGAAATTTTGTCTCGATCTGCACATAGCTTGAAATGGTCGCCTTGCCTTACCTTCCCTCGTATTATTCTTGCCTTTTTCTGATTGTGCATGAAAACCTTACCAAACCTGCTTTGAATCTTACCAGAAACATCATTTCATTGTTAAGTGGCCAGCAAGCACTCAAGATTCATGGCATCGGCATGGCATGACACAGACCACAGAAAACAAGGGGGCACGAATGAATAAACAAACACACGGAAATCACGAAAGGGCTACTTTGGTAACCGAAGGTCGAAGGGCCAAGTTTGGGTTCATACGGAAATCAAGTTTGGGACGGGGTGTGCGACGTAAACATTGCATTTCCATGGATTGACCAATCCATTGGGAGCGTCAAGGGTTCCGCCATGACTCACGCGTTCACGCAGGTTGATTGGTCATTGCTGGTTTTTGCTCTTTTACTCATATCTCTGCTGAAAAAAGAGGCTCATCGTCATGAGTCATGAACATGATGACTTGATGGTTGNGTAACCCAATAGTGCTATACGTGTTTAGGATGTGTATGCAAGTGGGAACATATGCTTATGTTAGGATTAGNTTCCTGGCCTTTTGGTTTTACTTTCCCTTTCCTGATGACTAGTGCCGATGCTTCAGCGTTCTAAAGGTTTTCAATCATTGTAGGTGAGGTGAGTTACTGTGCTGTCCTACTTTAGTCAAGTTGGTCCTCTTCAACATGGCCCTACGACTATTCACAGGTTGTTGAACAAAAGTATTAACAGAGGTGATTTGTTATAAATTTGGTTGAGGCTTGAGGCTTAATTTNGAAATCACTGAGTGAACACTAGTGATGATATTGCAATCTTTTGTGCAATTTTTAAGCATTAACAATATTTTGGATTTACATTTTACTTGTTCTATATTATACAATGTTTTCTTAGGATACATGAGATTTAATTTTTTTTAAAAGAAACTAATATATTTAAATTTTCTCTATTGCATCCCCGGCTCCAAACCCCTCCCCACTTTTTCTTGAAGCACACCTACCCAAACACGTTCAGAATCACAAATCCGCGATTCCTTCAATCATGAATGCGTAATTCCTTGCTTCCATTAATTCCTTGCTTCCATGAATATGAATGAATGGGATTCTTACGTAGACTGTTAAACGCGGCAAAAGGCTGAAAGTGGACTTGAAAACGCGCACTCTGGAAAGTTCCCAGTGGAAACAAAGCAAAATACATATAAATTGTTAACACGGCAAAAAGTGGACCACCAAACACGTCTTTGAGCAAAGAAAGCGTGAGTGTTGGGGATCGTAGTCAAACACGCAACGCAGAATCTGATTCAACACGGAAGGTTTATACCGCCTAAGGTCTCCTGCGTCAAGTTCAAATAGGCTGTGTACTGCCTGTAATGCCCGTAAGAACGATGACTTAGTGTATTTGTGAATTGTTTTTTACTCGAATACCAAAGGCTTTATTCAGAGAGAGCACGAAAGTTTGTTGAGGTTGTTCCTTTAAGGATAAAAAAAAAATGCACAGTTTCTGCTGACCTAAAACGTCGATTTTTCTTTCTCAGAAATGAAAAAAATTTATATGCATGAAAAAGGCTCTGTTAAAAAATGCGCAGGTTTTTTAAAGCTTTTTATTAGTGGAAACCTTTTATGCCTGAGGCCCTGCTCACCAGCCACAGACAGAAATTGTGGATGAGTTTTAAGAAAAAAATGTTACCCACCAACGGATGAAGAAAATGTGCAGTTTTTCAGAAATAAATATTATAAAAGTTTGAACACAAACATTTTAAATAATGAACCTTATGACAAGATCACCAAGCCGTTTGTGCTATCCTTTATGACGGAAGCATTTTGAAACAACATTAACGGTCTCACCACTGCCCTGCACATTCAATCAACTCCATTCAATAGCACACCCAACTTGACTAAGGTAAAACAATTCACCAGTTTGATTATTCAAATTTTTATGAAGTTTCTTCGAACTTAGCCTCGTATTTGTATTAGTATAGCCCATGGATGGAGTCCAGTTTGTTTCTCAAGGAATGATATTTGGGTTGGAGCTCAAGCACAGTTATTCTGAACAGGTTGCCTCTCTGCAACATCTGCTTTTATTCTGCACAAATAAGGAGGACATAAAACAGATTGAACATGTACCGGGCTTTTTGTATGTGTTTGGTTGTAACACTGGGCTGCATCCCCCTAATAAGCTATGCAAGAAACGACTTCTGGAGCTCTACGTGTAATAAAACTGCAAATTTCACGGCCGGCTCAGCAATAGACAGCAACTTGCACCAGCTGCTCAATAATCTTTTGAATGCACTTTCACATTCAGCCAATCCATTTTACAACACCTCCACTGTCGGGAAAGGTTCAGATACACTGCTGTATGGGCTTGCTCAGTGCCGAGGCGATACATGGCCGCAGCTCTGCGTGGAGTGTGTAACGAATGCGAGCAGGGATATTGTTTCCAACTGTGGCAATTCTGTGGGAGCAATGATTTGGTATGAACAATGCTTTTTACGTTGGGAAAATTGGGATTTCTTTGGTAAGTTAGATTATATGTCAGGGGAGGCTCACCCCTCTGCAGATACATATCCCGATCCGTTCATGAAAACTGTTAAGGAATTTTTCAATACCCTTGTTCTTAATGCAACTAAAAGTCCAAACAGTAGATTTGCCTACGGTTTTACAAACTATTCGACCTTGGATAATACGAATATATACGCTATTGTTCAGTGTTGGATGGATATATCTATGAATGACTGCATCACATGTTTAAAGGCCACTTTAAAAGATTTGTACACGGAATTCGATAAAAGAAAATCTGTTGGGCGACTGACGGGCAGTTGCATGGCTGGATATGATGTAATCCAGTTCTACTCAGGACCCCCTTATATTCCTTCCCCTGCTATCCTCGTTGATAGTAGTCCTCCGCCGGCCGATTATGTTCAACCGCTGCCACCATCCACGCCACCAGATCGACGTGAGTCTTCATTAATTCTGATTTTGTAATTCCAATTTCATAATTTATACTGATGTGCTGTTTTCTTTGCAGAAAGTTCCAGCCATAAGTTGCCAGTAATATTAGGAGCCACAGCTGGCTCTTTGGTAATTCTAATACTATTGTTCATTAGTTGTTATTTCGCTAAGAGGGCAAAAACTCATGCTAGCAAATCTAAGCCCAATGGTAAGAGAGATCACTCCAAGATGAGAAATTTTCTTTTAGAGATAAAATCTGGCTGCCCTTACATTTACCCCTTTCTTTTCTCATGTCTGCAATAAAACGCAGGGGTTTCAGAGAAGCTAAATCCTAATTTTCTGGACAAAGATCAACCGGTGATGTTTACCCTTGAAGAATTGAACTCTGCCACCAACAATTTTGACAAAGATCTGAAACTCGGAGAGGGAGGATTCGGTGCAGTTTACAAGGTTGTATACCGAACACCATCGAATTCTTAATGTTATATACATGCTTAAACACTGTTTTAGATTTTAATGCGCAATAAATTTATATGGCATTCCTGTTTTTAAGATTTTGTCTTCTTGCGCTTTTATTCTAAATCAGGGAACTTTAGGCAATGGTGAAATAGTGGCTGTGAAAAAACTTTTTGTGAAATCAGTGGATTTAAAAGAGGAAGAGTTTGTGAATGAAGTTAAGCTTCTTGCCAAAGTTCAACACCGGAACCTGGTAAACCTTCGCGGTTGGTGTACCGAGGACGCACACAGAATATTAGTATTTGAGTGTTTGCCGGGACTTAGCCTTGATAAACATCTTTTCGGTATGTTCATAGTCCTAGTATTCCTGTAAACCATTCGAGATCCCGGAACAACGTAACTTTCCAATAGTTTTTATTGTGTTAAACTTTAGGAATTTGTTCCACCAGCAATTCTTCATTTATTTTCCTTTAATTTCTTTGATTTCATTTTCTACGTGTCAGATACGTCAAAAGCAATCCATCTTGATTGGAATAAGCGTCACCAAATTATTCTTGGCATAGCCAGAGGACTTCTCTATCTTCATGAAGACAGTAACGAAAAAATTATCCACCGGGATATCAAACCAAACAATATTTTGCTGGATGAAAGTTACAATCCCAAAATTTCAGACTTTGGTACAGCAAGACTTTTCCAAGCAAATGAAAGTCATGTTCAAACTAAAGTAGCTGGAACTTGGTAAACATTTTGGCTGCATTTAGTAGCGTACTTAATATTTTACTTGTCTATGCCAATAATTTGTTTCTACTGTGTTTTCTTTTTCCAGTGGATACCTGGCCCCGGAGTATGCAGTAATAGGCCAACTGACCACAAAGGCAGATGTTTACAGCTTCGGTGTTCTTGTTTTAGAAATCATAAGTGGAAAGAAGATAGATTTTGATCCTCCAAGGGGCTCACAGAGCCTTGTAGAATGGGTACGCTGTTAATTTTATAGGATTTGAAAACAGGATTGCAAATTTCATTAGTTATATCCTGTAAGTGCATTTTTTAAGATCATAGATCTGATTGCCTTTTAACTTCTTACTTATTCAGACATGGAGACTCTACAATGAAAAAAACATTTCAATAATGGTTGATCAAATAATAATGAAACCAGGCGTTTTGGACGAAGTAGAAAGATGCATACAAATAGCCCTTTTGTGTACACAAGCAGATTCGTCCATTAGACCTCCAATGTCAGCTGTCATTCTCATGCTTTCAAGTGCTTTTGTTTGATGATCAACTCCAACGATGCCCTCATATGTGATTTCCCAGACTCAGTAGACCAACATAGATAATTTGATGATAAGTTATCTTCTATTTTCTCCTTCTCTCTAATGTTTCTCTTATTTATTTTTTGAGAATTGATTTTCGGTTTCAAAGAAATTGATAAACATAAAATTAATGTAATTTGTACTCTCTTCCACTTGTAATGTGAGCATTACTCAAGTTAAGTACTAACTATAACTTGTGCTCTCTTCTATTTGTAATGTAGGCATTATTGTACTAGAAAATCAAGAAAGATTGTGCTATATAAATACAGGGATGGTGTAAACCTGTTATATGTAATTGCAGAGAATGAGAGAAACATTGTACTCACTCATTCATCTTGAGGAAAATTCTTTTGCCTTGCCATGTGGATGTTTCCTTTCACATTAAATGGTTTTACTATGTATATCATGTGTGCTCTATTTTTATTTTTATTATTCAATATATCCTCTTTTTTTCAATTGTTTTCTGAATAATTGGTATCAACTAGAAAGTTTAACATTGAAAAATTGATGGTGGAGGAAACTTTGAATTGCAGAAAATCAAAATGTGAGATTTGCTTGTACATCAAGGGTTACACAAGGCTCTTGATGGCAAGATAAAAAGGCCTCGTACCATGGATGCTGAAATGTGAGAGGAAATTGATTTAAATTTTTTCGCTACTATGCATTGTTTGTGCTTGCTACATTCAATGAGATACAATGTTGGTGGGGTAACTTCTACCACAGATTTATGAATAAAGCTAAAATCCTTGTATATGACAAAGTGCTTTTCTGCATGCAAGTTAAATCCAAAGTTTAGTCATTACAAATGAAAGAAGGTATAAGTATTCATACACATTTAAATACATTCAATTCTTATGTAAGAAAGATATTAGATTTAGATGTTAAAATAGAAAATGAGGAAATCAAAAGGTATGAAAAGTAGAGCAAGATGTTAGTCTTGTGGTAAATCTAAAAACCTTAAAAACGACTATTGGAATAAATAAAAAGATCAAAACAAAAGGATTTGATGAAAATTCCAAAGAAGAAAATTTAGTAATTCACAATGCAAGTATGACTATTGATGAAGTTCTTACTACTTATACTAGTATTTAATATCATGATGATTGGTTATGAAATTATGTTGCTTTTAATCAAATGTATTTACATAAAGATTATTTTACGAATTATAAATCATATGATGGTACAAAAATTTATCTTGGTGATGATTATTCTTGTAAAAATGTAAGGAAAGGAAGTATTAGATTTAAAATGTTTGATGGTATTGTTTAAATACTAGAAGTTGTAAAATATATATCTCATCTGAAAAAGGAATTTAATTTCTTTAGAAGCATTAGACTCAAAATGTTATGATGTTAAGGATAGTAAGACCATTTTGAAAATTATCAAAGGGGCCTTAGCAGTAATGAAACCTAATAAATGTGATAATAATATTTACAATTTATAGGGTCCTATAGAAAGAAACTTAGCTAATTTAGCTTTTGTTGACAATTTAGATTCTTCTTATTTATGATATCAATGTTTAGGTCACATGAGTGAGAAAAAATTGCAGATTTTGATGAAATATAATTTGTTCTTAGAATTAAAATGCTTGAATCTAAAATTTTGTAAATATTTTATTTTTGGAAAGTAATCAAAAAAATAATTTTAAGGTAAGGAAAGCATAAAAGCAAATATATTCTTTATTCTTGATTATATGCATTTAGATGTATGACATTTGTTACCTAAGGTATTACTTAGAGGCAATTTATTTGTTGTCAACTTTCTGATGATTATTCTAGGAAAGTCTATATGTTTAAAAATAATTCTAATGTTTTTGGTTTTCTTAAGCAAATTAAAGCTTAGATTAAAATGAGCAAATGCAAATTAATTAAGTGTTTGAGAATAGATAATATATGAGAGTTTAACTATATGAAGTTTGAAATTCATTGTATTGAAGATGGGATTAAAAAATAGAAGATGGTCACCTATACTCCTAAGCAAAATGGAGTTGTCAAGAACATGAATAAAATTATTCTTAAAAGGATAAGAAGTATGATAAGAAAGGTCAATTTGGGCTAAGAATTTTAGATAAAGGCTTTTTCAATAACAAGTTTTTGGTTAATACATTATTGACACTTTTACTAGAGCACTATTGTACTTGAGCACAACAGTGTGTGTGGCAATAAAGATGAGCTTTTTGATAAACCTTGCAGCACCTTGGCTAGATTAAATATTTTATTTATGCATTTAACGTTTTATGAAAATTTATTTAATGCTTCCAATTAATTTAGCTAAGTTAAGTTGGCTAAGTTAAATGGCAATTAATTAAGCACAGAAGTACGACCACTTCTAGCATGTGCATGACACTTGGTAATCCCAACATTGCTTAACGTTTGGTAGCCTAACAGCGTTATATGTGTTTAGAATGTGTACAAAGAGTGGGATGGGATACTTATGTTAAGATTAGTTAGAGATTAATGAGTTAGTTAGATTAAATTATCCATTAAATTACTTCATGCCTTTATTTTAAGCACCAAGAACATAAACATAAAAAATGATAAAAATTAGATGCCTTAATTGCACTTAATTATACCTTTACATTTCACAAGTGTAACTAGGAAGACAATGATTGTAATGATTAGATTTTACTTCCTAGAACCAGTGGACTTGAAGACTTAAGGTTTACGAAATTAGAATGAATCACACATGAACGCTTGTGATTTTTATGGTTGAGCATAAGGGTATTTGCTACTCATCATTAGTGTCATTGTTGGGGACCTTTAGTTTGTTATGTGCACTATCTAGGACTTAGTGAAAAATTATTTAACATCATTGGAATGAATCCTTAAGCCATATCATACCTCAAAATAACTACAACAATTAGAAGAAAGCACACTATATTTTTTTTCTTCTAATACAGGATGTCTTCTTCTCACAGGAGTGATTCTCTGCCAAAGTATGATAGAGTAAATCAGTCAATGCCTCAGCAATACATAGTGATATATGCTCATCCTAATGAGTATGTACCTAATTTCACCTTCATCTTACACAAGGATGAACTACTACGATGGCAAGACTTGGAGGAAAACATTGTGTTGCCTCTCAATTGATCCATTCATGCAATGCTTCAACAAACTCTTATGCAATTAGGCATTCAAGGGCTTCATGATGAATATGTTGTGTAGGATAGTGATGCCAGGGATTATCATACCACTTATGCACAACATTTAAGGGATTAATGGCTAGAGTAGCACTACAAGTTTGTGAAGGGAAAGTATTCAAATGATTTTCCATTCTTGATGTACCAAAAAGATGGTGAGAAACCCTTATCTAGGGCTTTTCCATATAGGGAAACTTCTCTCTTTGACTTCAGTGAAGGAGATCAAAACTAGAACTTGCAATCCATGATACATAATCTTTATTCTAGCAAGAATGGATCCCATGACAAAGTGCAATCCAAGGAGGAGAGTCATGGTCGGGATGCAGACAAGCAACATGATCATGATTATGGCCATGACCACTAGAGAGGAGGTGGCAGGTGTTGTGTTGGTGCTAGTCCTCCTTCCTCTTCACCTTGATCATCATCTTCTTCCTCTTCTGGCTCTAAATACAACTATAGCAGACACAATCATGATGGAGGTGATCCATAGGACCAAGATGATCGTAGGGACCATTAGGAAAATTAAGATCTGGGGTGTGGACATTCAAGAGATGCCTACTACCATGAATGAATGGGTAGTAGAGGGCATCATAGGCACCAAGATCATGGCTATGATGATCCTTTGCTCACCACCTGAAGCATGCTAAACATCGCAAAGGTGGTGAGAACTCCTACAAGGCACATGAAGGATAGTTAGATTAAGAGGCTAAACATGAGAAATATCCCCAAATTCAAAGGGGAATATAACTCAAATCTGTAGAACCATCTTCAGACCTTTCATGATGCATATGCATTGCAAAATATGGGGAGAGATTAGCAAAAGTTTAATTTGTTCCTAAGGACACTTATTAAGGAAGCAAAGAGTTGGTACTAATCCTTAGAATAGGAATCCATTAGATGGTGGAGTACAATGCTCGAACTATTCAATGAAAAATATTAGAAGTACTCCTAAGTGTCCAACTTGAGGAGGTAGATCCAAGGATGGAAATAAGGAATACATGAACCCTTGGACATAGCCATGGATTGATACTATTCTCTATTGCACAGATTTCCTAGCCATGGTTATTCTCAATAGAAGTAACTTTGCCATATCATAAATGGGCTTTGATCAGAAATGAGAATCTTGGAATCTATGCCCAAGGATGATTGTCAACATTAAGAGCCCATCAAATCCAATGATTCATCAAGCAGGAAGGAAGAAGGAAAGTTGAGGAAATGCAAAAGTGGAAAAGAATACAACTGCAATCCTTTCAATTGTAAGAGAGAGGTTCAATTCTGTGATAGTGAGGAATCATCACTTGATGAGGTGGCAAACTAGAAAAGCTTGCTGATTCAAAAATTTACCTTTGAAATTTCAGCTAAGGTGGATTAGTTGTGGGACTTTATGAATAGCATATTTCAAGTTGTTTTAAAAATTTTTGAAGAGTCCAAAGAACAAGGTAGTGATTATCACCATAGGAGATGAAAGGAAGTTGAACGTTCCAATCAAAAGAGAAAGGGAAAGATTGCTTTAGTAGTTAAAGTTACAAAAATTAAATCAGATGATGATGATGGGTATGACATCTACCAATATGGACACCCTAAGGGATGTTGCCCCATCATGTTACACTTACAGGAGTTTGGGGTGTATGCTCTAGATCCATGACTAGCAAAAAGACAAACACCCATAAGATTGCCTTATCCTCAAGGTAATCTTAGGTAGTTCCATCAACAATAACAATATTATCCAAGTGGAACTCCATCACAACAGTACTAGCAATATTGATAGTGATGACACCCACAGTCATGGGCGTTGCCATTGCCTAAAGAGCAGTATCCTTACAAATAACTAGATCCATATGGGTATTACATTCAACAACCCTTGTCACCATGTAAGTCTTCCAGTCACGTTTCTCCTTTCCAACATCACTACTACCCTCCTGAATACTATAAAACTCATTCTCCATATTCTAGGAGGAATACCAGGTTCCATCCCTATCCTCCTCTTATTCTTGCATTAGTTCTCTCACCCTTAATGTAGCTACCACTTGCTTCATCCATGCAAGGTGAACTTCTAGCCCAATTGTAGCAACACAATGCTACTAGGGCCATTAATCTAAAATCAGTTAATCAATCGAGTGGTTCAAAAACTCATGCTTGTAAAAGATCTTTCTTTCGACCTAATAGGCCAACTAAACCCTCACATAAACTTGTAGTTGGCAACCTTGATTCTCCATCCCCTTTGGATCTAATCCATTTGGATCCCTTTCAAACTAAATATTTCCTAGAATCCATACTGTTATGCTCACTCATGATATATTTGATTAGATCTAGGTTGGCAACCTTTCCAGGAAATTATATAATCCTAGGAGTCTTCTTATCTATTTACAAATTACTAGGAATGAACCATGTAATGCTCTTCTTGATTCAAGTTTCAGTGTGAACTTGATTTTTCATGAGATGTATACTACCTAGAACCTACCACCTCTCAAGAAGAGAAATATCCGATTGGAATTGGTAGACCAGTCCATTACTATTCCATTGGGACTAGTAGAAGACATTGTAACCACTATCTATGGGTGGATTTATCCTACCAATTTCCTAGTAATTAAGGTTGAGAACTATAACAGGGACTTCCCAATCATTAGGGGAAGGGCATGGCTAAGCATTGATGATGTAAGAATGGGCATCAGAGATCTTTCCATGGAGATATCTAATGAAAATGCATTTGGAAATATTGAGAAGAAGTGAGTTCCATGAATCATGTATAACAATACAAGGTGCAATTGTGTGCAAAAACTTTGGTCCTTGAAATGAACATCTATATTTTCATGTAGGTAGTATGCACATGAAGTGGATATTGAAAGGTATCTATATGTAGTAGCCACAAAACAAGAGGGCACCTGGTGGCTGACCATTGATTCTGAAATTAGCATAATGTGCATGAAACCTACTAAGAGGTTGACTTGCACTTATGTTGCAGGCATGGATGAACTAGAGAAAGTTCATCACCAACTCTTTGATATTGAAAACAATGATACTAATTGAAAAGAGTTAGAGATCCCTAAAAATTTCAAATAAGAACCCCTAGAGTTGAAAGCTCTACTTGCTAGCTTGAAATATGCATTTTTAAATAATGGCAAGCCAGTCATACTTGATTTCAAACTTGCTTTCGAGCAAAAAGAAAAAATTTTAAAAGTGGTCATTAGATGACCAATAGCCTTTGCTTGATCATATCCTAAACTTACTAGAATTGATTCACAGATATGTTAGCACCACATTTATACTGATCCATCCATGAAGTCAAGAAGGTAATCACAATGGTGGTTGAACCCAAAATTGAAGAAAATCATGAAAGAGGAGATTGAGACACTCCTTACAGGGTTCATCTACCCCATTGCAGATAGCGAGTAGGTCAGCCCCCACGTGATAGTTCTAAAGATAGGTGGCAAATGGTAGGTTTGTATTGACTTTAGGCTATGAAACATGGCAACATTCAAAGATCATTGATTAGGTGTTGGACACCATATTTGGGCATTGCTATTATAGTTTTTTGGATGGTTATAGTGGCTATAACCAAATTTAGATTGCACTAGAAAACTAAGCCAAAAAAACATTTACAAGTCCTTGGGGAAGATTTGCATATTACAAGATGCCTTTTGGAATGTGCAATGCTCCTACCACTTTCCAACATATGGTCTTAAGAATCTTTCAAAAGTAAATTGGTAGTAGAGTGGAAGTCTTTATGAATGACTTTTTCACTTATGGTGCTACATTCGAGCAAGCCTTGAACCACCTTGAGAAAGTACTCAAAAGATGTGTGGAAACAAACCTATGGCTCAATTAGCAAAAGATCCATCTCATGAACTTAGAAGGCATTATATTGGGGCATAGAATTTCATAGGAAGGGATCTAGGTAGACTCCAAAAAGTTTAGGGTCATCCAAGGGATTACCCATCAACCAGAAACTGTAAAAGATGTTTAGTTGTTTCTTGGACACATTGGCTACTACCGATGATTTATAGAAAATTTCTTTAAGATCACGAAACCATTGGTTGAGCTAACAAACAAAGATTCTCCCTTCATCTAGACCAAGGAATGCAAAAAAAAATTCCAGAGCCTCAAGCAGAAGCTTGTAGAGACTCTAATTCTACAAGCACATGATGGTTTAGACTATTTCATAACATGATAGATGCATCTAATTATGCCTTGGGAGCCATGCTTACATAGTTGGATGATAATAAACATCCATATTACATCCACTATGCACGTCAAAGCATTGTGGATGCATAGTTGAATTACACCATCACAGAAAAAGAACTAATGATGGTGGTGTATGGTCTAGAGAAGTTTAGGCACTGTGCACTTGGATACAAAGTGTTTGTGCACATCGATCATAGTTCCATGATCTTCCTCATGAACAAGTCAATGGTGAGCCCTCATGTCATACGGTGGTTGGTGATTTTACGAGAATTCAATTTTATGATGGGAGATCAAAAGAAGATTGAGAATCTTGTCTTTGACCACTTGTCTTGATTATGATGGGACAACAAAGATGAGGAAAGCCTAATGTCTAATTAATTTCCTAATGAAATTCTCTTTGTCAAAGCTATAACTGAATAATTGTTCATAGAGCCTAAATGGTATGATGGTATTCTCACCTATCTTCTACTCAAAAGATGCCACAAGAGTTGGACCGCTAAAAGAAAAATAAATTTCATCACCAAGTGAAACGCTTCATGGAGATTAACAGGCACCTCTACAAGGTGTGTGCTAATTTCTTAGTTCATTAGTTTATGCCTGATGCTAATCAATTACACATCTCTAGAATGCTCATGAGGGTCCTTGTGGGGGCCACTATGTTGGGAGATGCATGACCATTAAAATCATGATGGAAGGGAATTATTATCCAACACTTTTTAAGGATGCTCACCAATTTGTCCATTCTTCTGAACAATGCCAATGAGATGGTGGAATGACTACTCAAATGGAGGAACCTTAGCAGTGGATTTAATCACTAGAACACTTCAACATCTGGGCCATTCACTTCATGGATCCCATCATGCCCATGTCAAATGAAAATGTGTACATCATTGTTGCTATTGACTATTGTACAAAATGGGCAAATCAATAGTTGTCACTGACTGTACATCTTCTACTACTGCTTGGTTTGTATAATAAAATGTTGTAAATAGGTTTGGTGTGCCACACACATTAATTTCTGATAATGAAATCCACTTTACAAGAACTACCTTTTGGAAGCTCATGCAACACTTGAGGGTTAAGCATAAATTAACAACACCTTATCATCCCCTATCTAATGGTCAAGCTGAGATTAAAAATAGGGAAATCACTAAGATCTTAATAAGAACAGTTAGTAAATATAGGAGAGACTAGAGCACAAAACTCAATGATGTCCTCTATGCCTACTACTCAACATGGAAACTCCCTATATGCTACTCTCCCTATGAGCTAGTGTATGAAAAAGTACCAGCTCTTCCTATTCAGTCCAATCTTCATACATTGTTAACAGCCTGTGACCTTGACCTTGACTTAAGTCTAGTGTAAAAAGAAAGATTAATGAATCTCAACTTGCTAATAAAAAAACTTGATTGGTGGCCTTGTCATCTAACAAGTTGCATCAGGCATTTAACAAAAAATTCCATGGCCTTAGAATAAGGAAAGTAAAATTTCAACTCAGAGATAAGGTCCTCTACTAGAACCCCATACATGTACCTCAATGAATTAAGTTCTAGATGTTGTAGGAAGAACCTTATATCATTTATGAAACTTTTTCTTTTGGGGTCATCTTGATCTACAAACCTAAGAGTCTAAACAAGAAGAAATTGGTCAACAACCAATAAATAAAGCCTTTCCACAAGCCCAAGCAAGCTAGTGCAACAAATACCTCAATGGATGGACAACCATGCTTAATTGTTTGGATCTCCTTCTTTTAACTTAGTCATGGGGGAGATGGCTATCTATGCTAACCATATACATGGCTCCTCAGTTTTTCTATTCTTTATTTCACACATTTTTATTTTTGTAAATTATTTATTTTATACCTTTTTGATTTAAAATTTTTTTCTTATCTTACTCCATTTTTTGTTTTACATCATTGTTAGTACATTTAAAGTTTTCTTAAATATTTTACACTTTCTTATATAATTTACTTTATTTTATTATGATTTTCTAATTTTTGTTAATAATATCCCTTATTGCCAACTGGGTACAATGTGATTTTTTTAATGTGGGCATGTGCTATCTAGTTATTTGATTATTGATGTCTGGATTCTAGCTTTGAATTTTGTTACTGATAACTAGGACATGGTTTCTTTTTTATGAAATAAGAAATGAGTCCACAACATCCACCCATCTACAAACTCTATGGTTTTCTTTGTTTTGAAAGTATGAGGTTCCTCTTTCATTAATAAAATTTTAACACACTTGTGAACTTGGTAGTTTTTGGACTTGGAAAGGATTCGAATGTGTGAACAAGATGTGACTTCAAGGGGACTTAGTACTCTTTATGCCTTTCTGCTTACTTAGGTACATGTGTGTTTTCATGGATCTCTTACCATTCTAGGTTGACTAATAACAAGAAGTTAAATAACTCTTTGCATGGCATGGTTCTCATTTAAAAAACAAGAAAAAATGATGGAAATTCAAAGTACATTCCTTAGACAAAATAAATGGGCCACAAGAACTAGTTATGGGACTAGAAAGACATGTTACCCATTCCTAAAGGTCTTCTCTAAATAAGGTCCTTTCTCACTTCCTACTTCTCTTTTCTTCTTAAAATAAGGAATAGTGGTTGTTTTGGGGGAGCACTCTTATGTCTTGAGGAGGTGGACTAGTTTTAGTGTGGTGATGCAAAGTCATTAAACATGGTTGGTTGGTCTGGAATATGGATGGATTTTATCAGGTCACCTAACCACAAAATTCATAAGGGACTTCATGTGACCTTAATCGGGAACTTCATTCCACTTTCTCTCTCATCCATCTATGCTTTCCATGCTTCATCTCACTTTTGGTGTTCATGTTCTTGTTTGATGTGTCAAAATTCTTAGGTAGTTTCTTTCAGGTTTTCATACTAAACTTTTCATAACCATTAATCATCTATGAGGCCCATGGACTCCTTAGTTTGAGGATATGCAAGGGCAACAAAGGGCATGTACTTGCTTTGTGAAGGACCCACTTGCATACCTTTTCGTTGGATTAGTTAAGTTCTTTATCCTTAGACATTCCAACAATGAAATCCTTTTACATGCTCCATCAATGACATCCAATTGTGTGCATCTTCACAATGGTTTTTTAGTGAAATCTTTTTCTTATTGTGAATTCTTTAACCCTCTTCAAGTATTTCATTGCATTTAGACTTTTTCAAAATTAGTAGTGGATCACTTATCCATTTCACCCCATTTTTTAGTCTTCCTACTAACACTATCAAAGGAATCAATCCACCATAATTACAACCTAGCCAAGTGTAACTACCAACAAGACAAGGTACCTAAAAGCTATATTTTACACATTGCACACTAATCTATGATTTTGTTTTGATTTTATTGGGAAGCATGGACTAGAAGTGGGACTATCTTCATCAAAGAATAAGCAACATCACCATGCGATGATGATCCTTCATGATCATTGAATCTTCTCCCTCACTCTTCAGCTGCTAGAGAAATTGAATGTTAGTTTTGGCTAGGGTGTTCAATTTTATTGTCATGACCATCCAATTTTGTAAAATATTGTAAATTTGTATAGTTGGGCATTTAGAGTTTTTTTTATTTAATTTTGGTTAGTTTGCATATTAGTCAATAATCCCATACCTTCCCAATCTAAGGGATCTATTCCTCCTTTTGTTCACTTAAGGATGAGTTTTCATTCAATCATGGGGGTATGATGAATGACATTTATTTCTAGCTATAATATCAAATAACCAATATTGGATCCTTGATATCAAATACCCAATATCAGGCCCAAGAAGCGATGTTGGATATTTGATATCATGGGATGTGTGCTACCCTATAAATATAGTAGTTGGATGCATGATTTGGGATAAGTTGTGTCATAGCATAGTAGAGATCTTGTAGTTTCTTTTATCTAGAGTTAGAATATTTTTCAAAGTTCCTGTAGCAGGAGTCATTAAGTATATGGATCTTTATTCAAGCACTATTGTACCTAAGCATAGTAGTGTGTGTGGTAATAAAGACAAGCTTTCTAATAAACCTTGTAGCACTTTGGCTAGATTAAATATTTTATTTATGCATTTAATATTTTATGCAAATTTATTTAATGTTTCGAAATAATTAAGCTAAATTAAGCTAAGTTAAGTTAGCTATGTTCAATAGCAATTAATTAAGCACATAAGTACAACTACTTCGAGTATGCGCATGACACTTGGTAATCCCAACAATGCTTAACATTTAGTAACCTAGCAGCATTATACATGTTCAAGATGTGTAAGAAGAGTGAGATTGGATACTTATGTTAGGATTATTTAGAGATTAACAAGGTAGATAGATTAAATTATCCATTAAATTACTTCATTCTTTTATTTTAAGCACCAAGAACATAAATATAAAAAATGATAAAAATCAAATGGCTTAGTTGCACTTAACCATACCTTTGCATTTCACAAGTGTAACTAGGAAGACAATGATTGTAATGATTAGATTTCATTTCCTAGAACTAGTGTACTTAAAGACTTAAGGTCTACAAAATTTGACTAAATTTCGTATGATGAATCACGATTTTCTAGGCCTTGATATCAGATACTCGATATTAGGTACATGATATTGTAGCATGGGTAAAGATATCGTATACACAATATCATGCTTCCTTTATTAGCCTATAAATCTAGCACTCAAGTGCATAGGAAAAGGTTGATTGGTAAGTCATTAGTTATTTATTAAGAGTTGAGAGTCTTTTGTTCATTTTTAGTTCTTTTCCAAGTGCATGCCCACAGTGTGATGCTTGTAATTTTACAGAACCTTTATTTAGGTGTGATGTACTTGGACATGCATACAATTGATAATAAAGATTGAGATTACTCCATCATTGCAGTGTTCACTTAGCTTATATTTACTTTAATTGTTAATTATCATTTATTATTTTCTTAGTTTATATTTCTTTATCGTCATTTACTATTTTTGTTGATAATGTAGAATGAGTATGTCTTAATCATGAATATTTAAGTGTAACTACTTGGTAATCGAATAGCGTATCTAGTAGTGCTTAAGTAATGTGCACTTGGTAATCCTAAAAGTAGTACACGAGGGCCAAGATGTGTATGGATGATTAAGGATGGATGCTCATCGCACTTAAGCTAGTTTAGGTTTTACTTCATATTGTTTATTAACTTAATCAAGATTATTTCTCATTGTCTCTAGGAGTAGCCTAGCATTAGAAATCACATCATACACCTCACTCTGGACTAAACCATATGTGACAAAGTAAATACTAGTCCAAGTGGAAAGACAGTGAACTACGATCAATGTATAACTATTTAGGTGCCACAACTAGTTTGTTCACAGAGTTCAACTAGATCACGTGTACATGCTCGTATTCATATGGTTGAACATAGGGGTACCTCATCGCTCATCATTGGCACTATTGTTGGGGATGGTGCTAGTTATCTAGATTAGTTATATCATACAAGATTACTGTAACAAAGTATTAACAATATATCTTTCAAAAGAGAAATTAAATTTAGTTAAGTCACAAACAATTTACAACAATGTTTCTCTCATAGGACAATAGTAACACAACATCTAGTGAGGCAATTCATTGGAGAACAAATGCAATTTATGATGAAGAAGAAGTTTGGAGTACCAAATCTTATGTAGGATTTTCATATGTTCATGGACACCCCAATAATACTCAAGAACTCTTTTCATCCAACTTAGACACCTTTAGAGAGGATGGGACATCCCATGGAATGAGGGGGCCCATAAGGCCTAGGACCTTCTCAATGGTTAGCAAGAGTACATCAGGGGATGATTGGGAAACTTACAAAAGTCATAACAAGTCTTTCAATTCTCTCTCTTTCTCTACTCCTTCAACATCAGGTCATAACACAAATGACTATTTCTTAAGGTGTTAATGTACGAATAAAAATCAAACCCACGAGCAAAGTTAGGAACACCAACATGAACAAAGACAACATCATCCCAATTCACAAATTCACAACCTACTTAGTGATGATGAACCCCTACTAGTCACTAAGATCCTAATGCATATAAAAAAGGCTATTCAAATATCCCATACACATCATAAGGAAATTTGTCTACCTAGGCTTGATTTTAAAAACTTTCCTAATTTTTTAGAAGGCTATGATTTAGATATGCAACATCATTTACAAGCCTTCTATGATGCCTGTGCATGGAACAACATTGATAATGGGTGGTAAATACTTAAACTCTTTCCTTTGGCACTCATTGGCCAAGAAAAAGTATGGTACAGGTCTTTTAAGTTGAAATTAATTTGTTGCTGGTCCACAATGGTAGAACTCTTCAGTGAAAGATATCAAACCTATGCAAGAGTATCAACCTTGAGGAGACAAATCTAAGAGTGGAAACAAGAATAAGATGAACCATTGGACATGGCCTTAGAAAGATATTATCCATTTTTAAACAAATTCCCAAGCCATGCACTCTTCGAGGAAAGGCTAATGTGTCACATCATGGATGACCTCTGTAATGAAACAAGAGAGATCCTAGGGATGTATGCCCTAGGTCAACTATATGAACTACAAACCCGCCAATTCTAGGAGCTTATTAAGTTGGTAGCAAAAGAAGAAGGAGAAATAGCCAAATTGAAGAATGTTGAAAGATCTCAACAGGATCAAAATCTTAAAATAACAAATGTCCATGATCATGAAGAGGATAAATCAACTCACCTCGTTCCCATCTGTGCCAATACTAAAATCACTAGATGAAATTGAGGCAAAAATCAATAAGATGGCAGAGTGGGTCCATGAAAAATGTAGAGAATATGCAAACATAATTAGAGTTAAAACCATGCAAGATCACTCTAACAACCAAAATAAATAGAGGATGCCGAACCAAAAAATAGGACAAAAGACCATTCACAACAATCGAAAAGAAGGGCTAAAGGAAATTAGGATAGGGGCCTAATTACAAATCATAAGTATCAATGTGATGTTTGCTTGTACAATCATCCAAAAGGTCAATGCCCAATCTTATCACACTTACATGAGCATTGGGAAAGAATGTTACATCCAGATTTCGTATAGAAGTACTATGTTCAACCATAGTGGAAAAACCCCCAGTTGTGGGGGAGACCACCATGAAACTGGCCACGCCCTTCTTAAAATCCAAAATTAAGTGCTTATTATGTTCAACACCCTATTTCTCCAACTAGATCAACATCCTCTATTTCACCTCATCATTATCATTCTTTTGAGTACTATCAACCCATTTCCTCTCCCACGAGATCACCACCTCATGTTTCTTACACTTCTTTATGCCCTCAATATTCTCATCCTTCACCTCCTTCTACATCACCACTAGTTGTACCAGTGGGTTTTGCACCATAGCACCAACTCACGAACATTACTTGTATTGCTACTATCAACAACAATGAAAGTCCTTTAGAATGTTGGAAGCATCCTTTTTTTAGGAATGACTGTAGAAAGAGATAGCATAGTTCTAAAACCACTACATCCTCCAACTTAGTACAAGCCTAGCACTGTGATGCACCTTCCTCTTCAAACTCAACGGCTCCTATTACCTTATCTAGGCCATTAACTAATGCTCTAACAACCATGCGACCCAATGGATATAACCACATAGGGAGACATATTGATCCTTGCATACCATCTTATGTTCATGAGTGCCATAGTGGGTTAACTTCTTATCACATGACCACATCTTATAATCTACCCCACTATGCCTACTTTAATTTCGTCTCTGAAAATCAATTTGGGTACATTCCTACCATCACATCAAAAGACACCTAGTGGTTTGGATGTGACCAGACCCCAATATTTTCAACATGCATGGATTCAAAATTTTCATTTAATAATTCTTGCCATGATCCAAGTTTTACTTATGGGGGATATTCCCCATTCTAATAAGCAGAATTAGTAAATGTTTTTCCTTTTCTTTGGTTTTACAATTTTTTGTTTTCCAATTTTTATTTTCTAATTTTTCATCTTTTAGTTTGTCATTTTATCTTTTTGAGGGTAATCTCATCTATGAATAAAATACTCATGTTACTTGTCAGCTGAGGTGTTGTTCTATGTTATCAAATTATAGGTGACTCATTATTTGGATAATGAGCCTGCAACATCCACCCACCCATTCTATTAATAAAAGGTTCTACTCTGGGTATGATGATATTCTTATCATCATTAAAACTTAAAGTAACTTTGTACTCATTATGTCCAGAGCAAAAAATAATGGACTAAGAGGAAATGGCTAGGGTGTGACATCAAGTTGACTTGTGGATTCTCTATGGTGACATCTGTAGATGCTATCATGCAATTAGGTTGTACTAAGATCCTTGTAGATCTAACAAAAAATGGGAGTAAGAGTAATAAAGGCACTTAATAAAGAAACTCAATGTTGTTCTAGAGGGTCCTACTAGAAAAACATGCACCTATGCTTGAAGGTTGATGGCTTCTCAGATTCATTGTTGGAAAAAACAAAGTGCCAAAGTGACCAAATAAAGAACAAGCAAAGGAAGAAGAAAAATAGCAAAGAAAAGATCAAGAAGAACATGCCACAGAAAAAAATTTAAATCACTCTTCCCTTGGACAAAATGCCAAGTAATTGTAGGCCTTGCTGTCATGATGCTCTTATGGTTGTCTATCATTGGATAAAACAATCAAATGTCACTGATTAGAGGTATGGAATTGGTCTTAATTTTGGAATGAAAGGCTAAGGATACCTTAATCATGCCCCACACTCAAGATTCATTATGCCCAGGGTAAGTTACCTCATGTCTCGATCTCTACATTCCCTTCCATGATTCATCTCATCTCGTTGTCCATGTATTTTTTACCTTGTGTCTTGTGTGGCATAGAATTCATACCTCATCATGATGGTATTTAACATGTGTGTGTTTTCTTGTACTAGTGTGGATTGCATTTAACCCTTATAGTGCCTACAGACATTTTAAGGTGTGGTTGTGCAAGGGCATGATAGGTTGGAACCTACTTTGGGGAGGATCCACTTGCATAAATTTTGTAATTTGCACTCATTGCACACCACCACATCATCTTATACCCTTTGAGTATTACATTGCTAAATTTCTTCTTTCCTTAATCATCATTTCAACCCAAATGTTCCTGTGCACAACTACATGTCCTTTTTCCGCACCCTCTTCAAGAACTTCATCATATAATTCTACTTCATTACACTTTTGATGCCTTAATGTCTACTTAACATTACCCCAAATATTTTAAATTTACCTTTAATCCTTCAATTTTGGCCTTGAAAACTCAAAAATTCATCAATTTTGCCAAGTACCCTATTTTGAAAGGGACACGATATCGGGTACCTGATATTGGGTCCGATGCAATAACACATCCATAAAACCTATATATATGGATCCCCCCCTCCCATGTGCATCAACATCATCTTCAATTATTCATGCAAGGGGAGTTATTGCAATTTTCTTCAATGATTTTCCACGCTTTGCGCACCTACTATTTAACCATCCATATCTCACACATTAACACTTTGATTCTCCTTCTAATCAAACCTGCTTAAACTCAGAGTGCTTAACTCAATTCTGGGGAAAAGGTATGCTCCAAGTTGTGTGTAACTTTTTTGAAATTTTCTATCACTCAAAGGATATCATAGGGGTAAGTGATCTTAAGAAATGCTAAGAACTTATGCCAAACTAATTTTATTCCTTCACCCAAATCATAAAAAATTATTATTGGAGTCACGTGATCAAATTGGGCCTAACATTAAAAAATTTAGGGGGATTTACTTAAAAATTTCTAACTCTAAAATCATACTAAGAAAGAATTGAATTCATTAAAGACAATAAGGTATAAGATAGTTAAATTTTATTAAATTATCTTACTAACAATTCATCCCAATGTGATTAGATAGGACCCCTAAATGAGGACAATAGGGAGGACCCTCTCAAAGTGCATCTAAATGCCTAAGAAGAGGTATAGGCCAAGGACCTTCTACAGAACATGTAAAGTAGGAGGCACAATCATTCAATGTCCATTAAGAAACCCATGTTACTACATAATCTAGGCAAGCATAAGGTGGAGAAGGTAGGACACCTAAACAAGTACAACATCTCACGTTGTCCCCAGAATGTGTTCAGGCAATTTGGAAAAGGTAAACATTAGCTATAGTGATTATGGAACTCAATTTTGGATCTTTTACCAGATTTTCCCTTGAGTTAGTCAGAGATCAACTCAAAGGATCTCCACTATGGCCTATTGTTTTGGAGAGTGGTGAATGGTATTTGGGGGAGACTTACCAATTTTGGAATAATACAGAAGAAGGCACAACTGCTAACATTGGTGGGATTTCAGTTGATTTCTCTACTGAAGACATTTCAAAAGTTATAAACCTTCTGAATATAGGGCCTAAAGTTGCTCATCTGTCCACTCGCTCTGATGTTGATGCACAAAAAATATGGCTAAAGAGGACGTATGGAATGGATGATAGAACATATGGGGAGCTCATCCTTGAAGAGAAAATCTATTTCAAAATTGACACCTATCACATCTTCCCAACAGAAGAACTAAATAGGATCTCCACCTATGCAACTAGAGGAAGCATAATTTTAATGGGCAAAGTTGATGCCAATCTACCCCATCTATATCTAATAGAAATATTAAGGCGGTTTAAAGAACGTAAGACAGGGAAGTTTGCATTACCTTTTCCTTATCTAATCAGGAAGTTGTGCCAACATGCTAGAATTCTAGGGTACACTAATGAAATTCCTAGAAAAGCTCAAAATGCCTCCTATTCTGAATTATTAAAGCCACTAGCAGCAAGAAAAGATGCTAGTGAAGCACTGGAGCCTGAGCAAGAGTAGATAGTTGGGCCCATTGCACCTCAAATAGTAAGGCCTAGTCTACTTTTGGACACAAGGCCTAGTCAACAATAGGAATCAAGTCCAATCACATAGTCCATGGGCTAGCAAGACCAATTGCCATCACCATTGCAAGATTATCAATCGTCGATGAGCCATCTCAAAGATGTCGCGGAAATGGTTAGTTGGGGAAGTCATGATGAGGCTAACATCTTCAAGGTAATTGATGATGCCATATAGCCCGTGATCTCAATTAATCATGCACAAGATGAGGTTACAATATAAACAAGAGGAGGGAAATCACATTGATCACAACAAATTGTTGGAAATGATGCATCTTTTTAAGTGCAATTAGAAACTAGTGAAGGTGCCACAATAGTGGTCATGAAACACTAGGATGCAGCTAGAGAAATAGAAGTGGTTGTAGACCACATCAAAGAATCATTTAATATCCCTGTTGTGGCACTGGTAGATTTCACAAGAGTATGTGATGCTCAAGTTCTAGCTAACCCCTCGATGACTCTTGCAGAACATGAGGATGCTCTAGATCAATTTTTGCAAATAGGACAAATAATGACATCCTTGTTTGACATCCCTTAAGATGTCATAGCAGCATAATTAGACCTCATTTCCATGAAGGGAAAGTTGTTCATAACTGAGATTAGGGCCAATGATGAGTGGCGAGGTACCCCTACACTCAACCATATGAATACGAGTGTTACATGCGCAATCTGGTCAAACTCTAATGACTAAGTTCTTACGTGCCCTAATGAAACACTTAAGGTTAATCAATCGTTGTCTTCCCAGAATTACTTGTATTGCCACAGTTGTATGGTTAAGTAAGCCTAAGGTGTATGATTTTTATATATTTTATCTTTTTAATGCCTATGTTAAGAGGGGTAAGGTGAAGAGACTAAATAACTAACTTTCATTAACTAAGTTCTAATCGTCCTAGCACTAGTATCTATTCCCACTTACTGTACACATCTTGAACTAGCATAATGTTTCTGGGATTACCAAACACTATTCGTTACTGGGTTACTAAGCGTTACACATGTGCTCGAAGCGATCGTACTAAATGCACTTAACTAGGAGAGTTAAGGGTTGAAAGAGATTAATTATCTAAGAAAGCATTTAAACATTTAACAGTAATTAAATCCTATTTAGCTTAGTCCACATGTTGCATGGTTTATTAGAAAGTTTATCTTTATTACCCTACACAAATGTGTGCTTAGGTACAATTTTCTCGAATAAAGTTCTTTTCACTTTGAGAATCCTACTGTGAGCACATGGAAACTATTCTAACTCTGGAATGGTAAAACTATTATAGTTTGGCTAAGGGTATAGATCTAGATGGGGAAACAAGGGAAAGTTGCCTCTTATTTATAGGCATGACGAGAGGCTGCAATATCATGTACGCAATATCGTAGGGGATGACGCAATATCGCAGATGTCATATCACGCATACAATATCGCGACTCATCATACCTCCATGACTGTATAAAAACTCATCCTTGAGTTCCTTGTGACATGTGAGCAGATCATCATTACAGTACATGAAAAAATTAGTGTTTATGACAACAAGAGTAAACATTAAACACATTTGACATCTAGCCTTATTTGGTAGCTGAGAGAGAAGGGAGAAGAGAGAAGAGAGAGAGAAAAGAAGAAGTCTACTACTGCCAATGCCAAGATTGTGCCTTTTTTTGTCCATCCATAAACATGCCATCAATCTTGTTCCTTATAAAACTACTTCAACACTAATCCATTCCAAGTGTTCCCTCCAAATCCAATCTGTTGGTGTATGATTGTCATCTACACACATAAAATAGTCTTATATAAGCAAGGATAAATGAATCATAATGTAGTTGATACCTTGCCTTAGTGTAAAGTCCATTGGTAGAGTTGTGATATGGCTAATGCGGATTGTGGAGATATAATAATGGTGACTACCCAAGGTGTAGGGGTTAGGAGAAAATCGAAAAAATTGGACTAGGACCTCCTTGACTGAGAGCAAACATTCAGTAGCGGGATAATGGAAAAAGATAAGTAATAAGAAGGATAGAGAAAAAGAAACAATGGTGACGTAGATAAAATGGATGTCAGAGATGGAAATGAAGAAAATAGAAATTGATTGCGAAAATTTTTAAGGAAAAGAAATTAACTGATGCACCAAATAGGAATGCCAGTGGGTCCTCCCCAAAGTAGGCTCATGCCCTTAATGCCCTAACAATCCCACATTCAAAGAGTCTGTAGGCTCTAGAAATGTCATTTGGAAGTAAGAGTTAAATTATTAATCACAAGAGTTTACCAAAAAGAAAACAATTCATCAACTCAAAATATGGACTACTGATGCAACCGGCAATGAGATGAACAATGGAGAAAGAATGATGGAAAGAAGAGAATGGAATGGATTCTCAAGACCAAGGTGATGTATAGCCCCTTGTGTATTAATGGTTAATGTGACTTAGTAGATCTCATTCCAAATCTAGCCTCAAACAATCCACATCCAGTGACTTCGCATTAATACATTCAACTAGTCCATCCATCTAAAGTAACAAGAATGCCTTCATTAAAGAGTCACCACCATTCTGATGAAATGAGAAAGAAGAGAGTAGGAAGCAAGAAAGGACCTTAGTTAGAGGGAACATATTTGTTTTAGTTCCATAACCAGTGCTTGTAGCCCAAGTGATTATTTCGTCTAAGGGGTGTGCTTTGAATTCTCACCATTTTATTTTATTTTATTTGCATGAGAACCACACCATGCAAAGACTTATTATGTTTATTTGCTCAGCTTCCAAATAATGGGGTAACATCGGAACAGTAAGAAAAACTCAAGAAAAAAACATCCAAGCACCCAAGAGAATGGCCAACACAAATGCATCAAATCCCCTTGAACTCACACCCTTTTCAATTCTTGAGTCCTTCCTTAGTTTGAGAAATGCCCAATCACTGATTCATTGATAGTTCTTATTATTTATTTTGACGAAAGGGACTATACAGTTCCAAGTCAAGAGAGACCATAGAATTTCATGGATGTGTGGATGATGTGGACTCATTGTCTACTATATCAGAAGAACCATACCAAAGTATAAACATCATAACGTAAAGGTAAAAACCAAACATTAGCAACCAGTAGAATACAATTCATACCATCTTCAAGAGCACTTATTAAGTGACAAACTTAACAAAATGGATAACACACACACACACACACACAAATAAAGGAAAATGTATGAATGATGTTGTAAAACAAAAAGAAGAAAAGTTAAAGAAATTTGTAAAAAAAAATGCGTAAAAAAAAAACTTAAAACTTAACTGAGGACCTTGATTGATTAGCAGAGGTGGCCATCTCCCCCATGACTGAGTTGGAAGGGAGAGATCTGAAAGAATGAGTGCTTGTTTGAATTTTTTAGAAGTGTCCAACTTCTCCCAATTGATGTTTTCATGTTAAGAGTTGGAAGTTGGTGACACTCTTTCTCCAATGTATCTATGCTTTTGACGTGGGTGCAAGTTGTTCCCCCAGTTAGTTCCATGCATGTTGGTGAGTTTCTCTCTTTATTAGCTATCAACCACTGGGTGTTCTCTTGTTGTGTGGTTGCTACATATAGGAACTTTTGTATGTTAACTTCCTTGGCACACCGGTTGCATGCAAGAAATGCTAAACATTCTTGTATGCTATCACCCTTAGTATCATTGTATGTGATGCATGAAGCCTTCTTCTTCTTGATCTTCCCATAAGTGTTTTCCTTGGATATTTTCAGGGAAAGATCATAGATTCCTAGGCATACATTTATGGTACTTAGCCATGCCCTTTCCATTATTATTGGGAAGTCCCTTTTGTCATTGTTTACTTGGATCACTAGGAAATTAGCTAGTTATGACCAACTGTACACATTGGTAACAATGTCCTCCACCAATCCCAAAGGAACGGTGATGGATTAGTCAGCCAACTCTAAGTGAATATTGCTCTTCTTTAGTGGAGGTAGGTTCCAGGCTTTATACATTTCTTGTGATATTAAGTTGACTCCAAAACCTAAGTTAAGAAGAGCCTTATGTGGTTCATTCCCAACGACTTGGAGGTAAATTAAGGGACTTCCAGGATTAGAGACTTTCCTGGGAAGGTGTCCCTCCTTGATCTAGTCAGTGATGGTATGTGTTAACATAACTGTATGTGTTGAACTCTGTTTTTAGTTTGAAGGGAGCTCCAAAGTCTTATTTGATAGAGAGGCATTAGAGGCTCAACCACTTGTGGTTGTGAGAGCTTATTTGGACTTTTGGTTTTGAAGAAAGGTCTTCTCTTTGTATGGTTGTAGTAGTGGGTTGGAGATTTATAGCTCTTGTAGAATTATGTTGCTACAGTTGAGTGGGGAGTTCCCCTTGCATTGCTGGAGTGAGTGGTAGTGGAGCTATCAATGTAAGAGATGTGAATGGATTTGGAGGATGGTATGTATGTGGTGTGTCTCCCCTAGGATAAGGAGTCCTATATTACTTTTGAGCTAGGTAGTGATGTTGTGGGGTCACATGACTGATAAAGTCACTTGGAGAGACTAGCTACTACATGTAATAGCCATATAGATCCGGTTGCCTGTAAGGGTATTGTTGCCTTGGCGGTGGCATCCCCCATGACTACGGGTATTGCCACTGTTGGTGTTGCTCGATAGGTTGTGGTGGAGTTCCACTTAGATAATACGTTAAGGGTTGGTAGAACTACCTTGGGTTACCTTTGGGATAAGGTAACCTTCAGGGTGCTTTTCGTTTGTTAGATGTGAGATTATTGAACAACATCCTTTAGGATGGTCATACTAGCATATTTCACATCCACCATCATTGTCCATATCAGAATCCACAACCTCTTCATTGATAGCCATTTTACCCTTACTTTTGTTATGTGCATGATCCAAATCCCTCTTCTTCTTTTTATCATAGTCACTACTTCACTCCTTAGACTCCACTACGATTTTAAGGACAGTTTCAAATCTACTATCTAAGAAGTTCCACATTTGATCTACCTTATCTAACACTTCTGTTGTTAATTTTTAAAGTGACAAGGTTTTTCTGTTCATCATCTCTTCAAGTGGTGACTCTTCCTCCTCCTCACAGAATCTTACTCCCCTTTTTCGGAGGGAAGGATCACAGTTGTACTCTTCTATGCTTTCTCTCTTATGTAGCTCTCCTGCTTCCTTAGCTACTTGCTCTAACAATCTATGAACCTAATGGAACCTAAGTTTAGATAATCTCCCTTGGGCATATGTTCCAAGGGTTCTCCTAGTTTCATGTCTCAGCCCATCTACAAGATGGCATAGTTGATCCCGTTGTGCATAACCATGGCCCAGGCAATGATGTAACAGTGCATAATATCAGCCCATGGTAGCATCCAAGGATTCATAATTACCATGCTTCCATCCTTGGATCTACTTTCCCAGGTTGGACACTCAGGAGTATGTTTGATATTTATCATTAAATAGTTCTAGCATCATACTCCACCTTCAAATGGATTCTGGTTCTAAGGACTGGTACTAGCTTTCCACTTCTTTTATGAGTGTCCTTGGGAACAACTTTAACTTTTGCCACTTATTTTCAATATTTTGCAAGGCACATGCATTATGAAATGCCTATAAGTGGTTTCGAGGATCAACATTGTATATCCCCTCAAATTGTGGGATATTATTCATGTCTAGTCTCTTGATCCTACTATCTTTTTAATGCCATGTAGGTATTCTTATGGCCTTCGTACTATCTAACATACTTCAGGTTGCAAGTAGGGGTTCTTCGTGTTCATTTCTCTCAGGGTGTCTATGATGCCTATGTGATTTCCTACTTTCCCTTCTATTCCGTGATTTTCTACAATGCCCTTGTCCTCGTTCTCTACTCTCTCGTCAAGGTTTCTCACTTTGTTTACCCTTATCCTCACAGTGAGGTTCCTTATGACTGCATCCTGATGTTGAAGGAGAGGGTGCATGAGATGATGAAGGTGAAGAAGAAGGAGAACCATCACCATGATGATGTTTCCTACCTTCTCTTCGGTGATCTCGGCCTTGATCGTGATGATGATCAGACTTCCTACCATCATTATGTATTTGTGTTCCCTCATTAAACACTTGGTGTTCATGGGGATCAAAACTAGGATTGTGAATCGTAGAGTGAAGGTTCTAATACATCACCTCCTCATCATCATTAGGAGGGGGAACATCATTTTGTGGGGAACCTATTGAAATAGGTTTACCACCCTCAATTTCTCTTAAGATGGGTGGAGCATTATGGGTTCCTTTTCCCTTCAACGATGTATTGTAAGTCTCCTGCCACAAGTCTGGTTGACATTGCACTTCTATGGGATGGTAGTCCTTTGTGTGTGTACCGTCCGAAATCGTCGGTCTCTGGCTGGAAGGAAATAGAGACCTGGAGATCTCCGGACACGCACAGAAGACCCTACCTTCGCTTGAGGGCAAGCTGGAATTAATGAAGGCAGAGTACCTTGAGTGGTCCGCATGCGGATCAGGCAAGGATTTCCCCAAATGTACACTGAGGTGCTATACACTGGGTTATATGTAAACGGTGTAACAGATGTAAAACGACACGCAAACAATGTAACTGGTGTAAACAAAGCGTAAACGTACGAGGGCGTAAACAATAAACATGCAACAATTAATAAAAAAACTGTAACAGATTTTAAGAAGAAAATGTAGCAATATTATTGTAAAATGAGAGTTACAATGCACCGGTCTAACGTAGTTGTGACTTTGACACAATATGGACGAATAGCCCTGGTGGATGTAGGGATGACTACGTGCTGGTTCAAGCTACAAGCACAGCATAGAGGCTGTATCCTCAGCGTACAGGGTTGAGGTCCAGCGTACAGGGTTTTCTACTCTTGTTCTTAGCGTCTCTATTTTTCTCTCTCTGGTTTTTCTCAAAATTGCCCCCATCTCGATCTAATGAAAAATTGGGATTTTTATACAGGTTTAGACATTAGACTCGGGTCGGGCGACACGTGGTGCATTGACCAGGTGCGAAAGAATAAAATTTTACAAGTGTACAACATGCTGCATCTACTGGGCGTAGACCATGGGCATATACACTGTATCTGCTGGGCGTATATGTTGGGTGTGTACGCTTTGTTTACTGGGTGTATATGCTAGGCGTGCAGGATGTACATGCTCAACGTATAGACTCTAGGATGCATGATGTTAACACCTAATGATTTCTCTGTTCGTGTGAGTTGATGCTCTGTGCCAAGTCTTACTCTGTAGTGCTATTTCCATGCCATCTTTGGGGATTGTATGCCAGGCGTATACATTAGTCGTATAAGCCGAGCGTATATGTGAGACGTGTACGCTGGGCGTATACGCTGAGAATGTAAACTTGGGCGTATACGCTGAGAATGTATAAACTTGAGCATATACACTAGGCGTATACGCTATGGATGCAAACTTGGGCGTATATGCTGGGCGTATACACTGAAAATGCATACTTAGTGAAAACTAAGTATGTTGAGCTCCAAAGTTATCATTTTTGATAGCAGATGTTGTCGTGGTCATCAGTGGGTCCTAGGGAACTACTCCTTGTTGAGTTCGACTCCGCTTGAAGCTGTCTATGGGGCCCTCAAGCTTTAGTCATGCTGGGGAACATCATGACTTAGCTCGATTCTTGTTGAAAAAGTACTAAGCTCAAAGTTTTGTGGTGTTTTATTGGCCCCTCTTTGTTGATGCTTGGAGGAATTGACCCAAGAAGCATCGACAAAGAAGTGCAAAACACCATAAGCAACTTGATAGAGACTTTGTCCTTTGCCACTTGACTAGACATCATCGCACCATGTTCAGTAGTACGTGGGATTGTGGGAAATGGAGTTTGTATTTGATAGGGAAAGGGAAACTGTGAGGATTCGGGAGGAATCAAGTTTGTGCATAGTGAAGAGGATGTTCTGGTGTGTATACGGGTCATGCGGATCCTTGTCAATAGCCATTGTTTAGCAGACTCGAAATCAAGACATGAGATGTGCGTCCCTTGGCGGATGTCCAAGAGGACTTGTTGGTAAAACCAAAGCCACGTGATGATGTGTTGCATTCTTTGGAGGAACAAGGCCCTTGTTTAGTGTTTAGGGGGAGACTGTTGGCGTAGAGCCAAAGCCATGCAACGGGATGTTTCTTGAGTGTTTTAGACATGAGAATTTGCTTTCGAGGCAATTGCCATCCCGTCTTATGTTTTATGTGGGAAGGGACGACGTTTTTTTTTTGTGTTTTTATGCTCATGCTCATATGCCATGTTGTGGGTTGCAACTACTTAAGAGTGGCGCGATATGCAACGGTATGTTCAATGTTTCGAGCTGCACTGGATGTGTTCGGGATGTAACCAAGTATAAGGTGCTAAGGGATAGGTGGGATATGAAACGGGGGATGTACTAGTGAATGGCTTGATTTAGTCCTATCACATGCGTTGCGAACAACATCTCACCTTGCTACTTATGACGAAGTGCATTCTTGTACGAACACCTCTGAGTGTCATCCTGCAAACACAACTCCAAGAAGACAAGAAAAACATGAGTGAGTAAGCAAGTTTAGACTTAAACTACTGCTAATGAAACAAAGGTGCTAGATGAGATTTCAGGCATTGTATATGAATGGCAACAATGTTGTTAGGATCAACCGATGGCGAGCGATGCATCGATTCTGATGAAGTTTGAATGCAGCTACAGATTAAGGAACCAAAGATGGAATTTCTAGTTTATAGTCTTAGCGGACTATCATGGGTTAGTTTTATGTCATGACCCATTGGACATTTCCCATTTAGTGTCGTGACAAACGGTGCATTGCCAGTTTCTAGTCTTAGCGGACTGTGAAGAGGCAAACCAGTTTATAGTCTTAGCGGACTTTGGCGAGTGGGACTGTGGTAGTTTACTGTCATACCAGACGGGTGTTAGTTTATTGTCATTGTAGACACTGCGTGGTATCAGCTTATTGTCATGATGCCAGGATGAGCTATGGTATCAGTTTTAAGTCATGATTCTAGGACTATTCTATGGTATCAGTTTACCGTCATGATTCCAGGATGAGCTGTGGTATCAGTTTACTGTCATGATTCTAGGACGAGCTGTGGTATTAGTTTACCATCATGATTCCAGGATGAGCTATGGTATCAGTTTAGCATCATGATTCCAGGACGAGCTGTGGTATCAGTTTACCATCATGATTCCAGGATGAGCTGTAGTATTAGTTTATAGTTGTGATGCCAGGACTCTGTGGTATCAGTTTATAGTCGTGATGCCAGGACTCTGTGGTATCAGTTTATAGTCGTGATGCCAAGACTCTGTGATATCAATTTATAGTCGTGATGCCAGGACTCTCACGTACCTGAGCCTATACCCAAATGTGGAATGGTTTCAAGAACAAGTGATTGGTCAAATTTGCAAGCTCATGCCCTTCCATATCAGCTAACTTGAAAGCTCCATTGTCATATGCTTTGATGACCAAGTAGGGCCCTTCCCAGTTGGCTAAGAATTTGTCTGGGTGTTCCTGAATGGCCTTAAGTATAAGGTCGCCTTCTATGATAGGGTGCTTATGAATGTCATGCCGATGGCGTTGTCATTGTCTTTGTTGGTACCATTCGATCTGATCAACTGCATGTATGCGTTCCTCCTCCACCGAGTCCAGGTCAATGATGCATAGGTCATTGTTTTGCCCTTCGTCGAGGAGTCTGGAAAGTGTGATCCTTAAAGATGGT
>MNCI01013302.1:325188-339693 GCA_015680685.1 Gnetum montanum
CATGTTTTAGCCTTGGAGAGACAATCATACTCCATGTGTGGCCAATAATAGCCTAAGCGCCTTATTTTTGTTGCCATTGCTTTTGGTACTATATGTCCCCCGCATAGTCCGTCGTGTACTTGCTCAATGATGGTTTGGGCATTAGTGCTACTAACGCATGTTAGCAATATGCCTTCGTAGGATCGATGACACAAGGTGTCCCCTACCAGTGCATATTGCTTAGAATGCTTTTGTTAAGTGTTGCGGTGTTTCACAGTGTAGAAGGTACTCTTTTATGTCGTCATACCATTCTGTCACGTGTGTTGTACTAATGGATGCAATTGGCAATGTATCGAGTGTATCGGTTATGGGTTTCACACAGCTGATTATGGAGCTTGGCAATGTATAGAACATGTTGAGTGATATGTTTAACGCTAGAGTGGCTAGTGCATCTGCGATGGTATTATCGTTTTTGGAGACGTGTTGCACGTCTATGTTTTCGAATTGCCTCATTAAGTATTTGGCTAAGTCACAGTATGGTTGTAAATGTTGCGCTTTGCATGTATAAATATCTGTGACTTGGTTCAAAACCAGTTGTGAGTCTTCTCTGACCACGAGTCATGTGATGTCTGAAGCTAGTGCTGTCGTAAGACCTCTAAGGAGACCTTTGTACTCTACTATGTTGTTGGTATAGTGAAAGTCGAAACGATAAGCAAAGGGTCTAATCTCCCTGGAGGGATAGGTGATGACGACGGTAGCACTTCCCCCTTGAGAGATGGATGCTCCATCAAAGTTTAAAATAGCATCGTAGCCATCAGGTATTATGTCTATTGCACTCACATTTTCATCAGGGAATTCTGGCTCTATCATTGCCTGGTTGTGCGTTGGTGACGTGGTCATTTGATTTGCTATGGCCTATCCCTTAACTGATGATTGTGCTATGTAGTGTAGGTCAAACTCAGCTATCATAGCTTTCCAATAGGCTATTCTACTTGATTCGTAAATATTTCTGGTGATGGCTCTAAGCACATTATCCTTGCAGATTATGTTAACTTGGTTATGGAAGAGGTAATGCTGTAATTCCTTTAAGGAAAAGACCAGGGCTAAACATGACCTCTCCACCTCATTATATTTCTTCTCATGGGCTACTAATGCATGGCTTAAGTAGTAGACAGGGACTTCGATTCCATCGTCTTGTTTCTGGCAAAGCATGGACGTGATTGACGAGTCCGAAGTGGCAAGGTAGATGTAAAACGGTTTATCATTTTGAGGTGGATAAACCGTGGGTAGTTGAATGAGTGCTACTTTAATATTGTCAAATGCTTCTTGGCACTGTGGAGTCCATTCAAAAGGGATGCTCTTGCATAGTAAGTGGTTCATAGGTTTCAGCTTGTCTGTTAGTTTTTCTATGAAACGTCTGATGAACTGTAATCTACCTTGTAGACCTCAAAGTTCGGTAAGGTTGCCAGGTGGTTTTAAGTTTGTTATGGCCTTAACTTTATTGGGGTCTACTTGTATCCCTACTTTTGAGGCTATGAATCCAAGAATTTTACCTGTCTTGACTTCGAAGACGCATTTCTTTGGGTTAAGTCTCAACACGTATTTTAAATAACGTTTTAATACTAGGTCAAGATCTTGTACATGTTGTTTTGATGTCTTTGATTTAACCACAATGTCATCCACGTAGTCGTTGAGTGAGTTCAACATGTAATAGCTAAAAATGAATGTCATCACCCTTTGATATGTTGCCTCAGCGTTCTTGAGACCAAAGGGCATCATTGTGTAACAAAAGGTTCCCCATGGTGTCATAAAGGTAGTCTGGAGCTGATGTTTCGGGTTAATGCGTATATGGTTGTATCCTGAGAAGCCATCCATAAAAGATAATAGGTCGTGCCCAGCGGTTGAGTCAATAAGTTGATCGATGCTGGGTAGGGGAAAATCATCTTTTATGGTTGCAACGTTGAGATCCTAGAAGTCAATGCACAAGCGAATACTTCTGTTCTTTTTTAGGACAATGACCATGTTGGATACCCAATCGGCATAATCGACAACCCGAATGAACCCAGCCTAATAAAGTTTGGTGATTTCATTGCGAACTACCAATGCTACCTCAGGTTTAACCTTTCACACCTTTTGTTTTACTGGCCTCAATTTTGGATCAAGGATAATGTTGTGCTGGATGATTCGAGGATCTAGCCCAAGCATGTCGGTGTAAGACCAAGCGAATGCTTTCATGTTGTTTTGAAGCACATCTTCTATGTCTTTGGCTAGTGGAGGTTGCAATAGTGTACTTAATTTTAATATTTTGGTTTCACCATTAGGCATAACGATGGGGGTTTCAGTCAATGGGTCTTCAGTGATGTTTTCAGCTTCTATGTCAAGGGGCTTTGTCATACCTTTGTAGTTATCTAGCATTTTTTGTGTTGAGGCTACAAGTGTGCCTTCTATTGATGTACCTAAGCTGCTGGAGTTTATGTTGATTTCTCTTGTTATTTTTCCATATGGTCCATCGATGATCAAGGGTGTGGATAAACGCTGACAATCCATCGGGCTTGCTCCTACCAATAAACAAAGGGCAGAATGAGCTAATAGGTGTTGTTTCATGTTCTTTGGCAATGTAAATCATGTTTACATGCACAATGGTGGTTTATGGTCGCACCGGGACGCATGGCAGTTTAAGGCCTTACTGGGCCATGTGGGAGCAGTTTAAGGCCTTACCGGGCCGAAGGTGATCCGCAGGTGGCAGTTTAAGGCCTTACCGGGCCGAAGGTGGGCTGTATGTGGCAGTTTAAGGCCTTACTAGGCCGTGATGGCAGTTTAAGGCCATACCGGGCCGTGTGTGAGTCGTAGGTGGTAGTTTAAGGCCTTACCAGGCCGCCATGGTAGTTTAAGGCCATATCGAGTTGGATGTTCGCCGTATAATTTGCATAAGAGAGTTTGCGCCAAAATGTTCAGTGCGAGCCTCTGAAGTTGGTTTACGAGGGAATCAGCATGTGGTAGTGTTCATTTTATTTTATATATTTTTATTCGTGATTTGTATTTTGAACGATTTTTAAATAAAATTGATAAACTATTAAAAACATTAAAAAAATCAAAGGTGGTGGTGGCGGTGGGGTCAGTGCAGTGCTATATATAGTGTGAGGTTGTCCATTGTAAGCACCGTGAACTCAAAGCCGAGCATGAGCGTAAACCTCAACGTAAGCGTAAGCATAAACCTCAGCGTAAGCGTAAACCTCAAACCCCAACGTAAGCGTGAGCGTAGAGGCCCCAACTCAGCATACAGGATTCAGTTCGGCATGCGGTTTCGATCCCAGCGTAAACCTATCAATCTCAGCGTAGAGGATGCCGAAATGGGCAAGGGTAAGGAGGTAGAGGACTAGGGGAGGAAGGAACCTAACCTGACGTTCGCAGAGGAAAGCAAGGCCATATTGTAGTGTCTGCCTAGGCCAAGGGTTCCATCATGGCCTAGATCGTCACACAGGTAGGCTCTAATCCTGCCTCTATTAGTTATTTTCATCTGTACATATTATTTGGCATAGATGGTTTTCGTAGCGTAGATAGTTTCTGTAGCGTAGAGAGTTTCGGCAGCGTAGAGCATTTGTATGCTTAGCATAGATCCGTAGCGTAGAGGGTCTGTGTAGTGTATAGGGTTTATATGCTGAGCACAGAAGGTTTCCTCAGCGTATAGCGTAGATAGTTTGAACAGTGTGTAGCGTAGAGGACTTTAACAATATGCAGCGTAGAGGACTTTAACAATATGCAGCGTAGAAGATTTTATCAGTATGTAGCGTAGACAATTTTTATAGTGTATACACTAACTGTTTGCACAGTGTATAGCGTAAACTGTTTGCATAGCGTATACGCTGATTGTTTTCACAGCATATAGCGTAAACTGTTTTCATAGCATATACGCTGGCAGTTTTTTACAGTGTATACGCTAAGTGTAAATGGTTTTCACAGCGTATATGTTGACGATTTTTACAGTGTATACGCTGAGCGTGAACAATTTTTTGAGCAGCGTATATGCCAATTGAAAACAGTTTGCAATTTTTTGAAGTATTGACAATGCAGAATTTTGTTTTTCATCTCATTTGCATGTATGGCTGATTTATCGTGGTGCTCTGGTTACTCGCAGGGACACTGAGCCTTTCCTCTTGGTAGTTGAGCTAGTTGGGGTATTGGCGTGATTTGGCCCCCTTGAGACCGATGAACCTACCCCTGATCTGACTTTTAACAACAATGGGGTATGGTTCAGGGAAGGGGCATGTGAATTCCTCGCCTTCATCCTAGACAGATTTAAGGTGATGGCCTGGTCACATCTGAGCGAACAAGTGGCACGGAGCATGCTTGAGGCCATGTTGTCGGGATCGTCGGAGGGTGTCATGGTTTTTATGGTAGACATTGGTGAGGGGTTGCTTGTGATTGAGGACTGTCCCTCTAGCAGGCCCAGATCTACCCACCCGTTAGCGCGCGTGTGGGCCCTATTGCCCCGAGGGTGTGACTATCTCAACAACACTTTATTTCTAGCTGCGCGCACACACGTTGTTCCAGAACCCTCCTCGCACAGTGTACCAGGTAGAGAGGTAAGATTTTTTTTAGCTTGTCGTTTTTGGTTTTTATTGTTTGGCGTTTACTTCTGTTTTGATGACCATTCTTTTGCAGGTCCTAAGTTAACCAGGATGGGATAATGCGTTAATGATGATGGGCTTACCCTGGCTCATACTACTCTAGAGACTTTTATGGCGGGTCCCACCCTTCGTGGAGCTGCATTAGCTCAAACCAAGGGTGATATTATCCATTTTCATAAATGATTTTCTAGAGCGTTCGCACAATGCACAGCTCGGGGGTGGTTGCATGAAGGTTGATCGCATAATGGACCAGTTTTCCCTCGTGACTCTGAATTGGGTAGCACCTCTAAGTCCACAACTGAAAGTAAGTGACAATATTTTCTAGATGCCTTAGTGTGTTTGTCCAACTGCTGGTGGTCATACTTACGTGATGGTTTTGAATTGTATCTACAGTTTATGTCCCTCCCGATAGAGACCTTGTCACGATAGGATGAACTGAGAGTACCCTCTCGATGAAGTTCGGGGAGATTAGTAAGGCACAGAAATGGTTGCGCAACCATGCCCCTCCATCCATTGTCCATTGTTTAAATGATGCCAGCCTTATGGAGCTCTTTACAACCCCAAGCCCTGATGTGTCGATTGTTGAAATGATCGAAATTGTTGATTCATTCGACAAGTCTGTTTTCTACTATAGCACTTGTATTAAGGGTGTTAAGATAGTCTTCCATCTATCGACCGAATTCTTTTTGGACCTGTTTGGTGTACCGGCGAATGGTGTAAATGTAGTTTTGGATAGGGCTCAGAAAGAACTTCATATGGTACATGAGCTGGAGGATTGGTTGGGTGTTGTCAAGAGCGCCAAGGGATTCCCTATGTAGGGAAAGTCAAAAGTTGACGAAGTTAATGAATTATATCCCCTGTTTAGGGCACAATTGTTCCCTAAATCCCTATCCCAGGTGAGGAGCCTTGGTGTTGAAGCTGTGCGTATCATGCAAACCATCTTAGAAACCGAGATGCGTTATAACTGGGCTCAATTTTTGTTGTCGGGCCTTCATAAGGAGATAGTGCGATTGCGCTCAAATGTTGAGGTGCAGTCCCACTTTACATTTACATTCTTTGCCAGCTATCTTCTTCATTTACCCGAGTTTCTAGTGGTTTGCGTGAACAATAAATATGTCCTACGGGATCGTACTCAGTTGTCTCATCCGTGGATGAACCATTTGTTCGAGATAGCTGAGTCTCAAGATGCTCCCGAGGGGATTGATGAGTCAGTGTCCATCACGACGGGAGGGTCATCTAGTACATCAATCCACACACGTGATAGTGTGGGGTTGGAACCAGATGACATGCCCTATACTGCCAAGAGAGCTAAACGTGTTATCAAAGAGACAATTGGGAAAGCAAAGTCGAAGCTCTTGAAATGTGAATGCTCAACGGAGGTGGCCTCAAATGTGGAAGAGCCACGGGTGAAGCGCATACGGTTCAAGATGCCTGTTCGAGGTAAGTAAACTTAGAACACTTATTGCATTGTCCTTTTCGTCTTATTCATAATTTTTATTTTGACTGCTCACATGCCACTGATGCCCTCAGACTTGACTCGAGAAGTGAGGAGCCAGGAATTAGAGACTATCATCGAAGAGGAGGATGCTACAATGGAATTAATAACTGAGGAGGAAGATGTGGGCAAAGATTAGGTGGGCAGGACGGAAGAACTAGGGGATGACACCACGAAGATAGAACTGGTCGATGACCAGAGTGGTGTTGACGAAATGTTTAGCAGCTTCCTTAAGGGAAGACTAGACTTAGGCGAACCCCCAAACCCAGAAGGGGACAGAGAACATGGTATATTTTCTTTTATTTTATTGTGTTACTTTGTGAGTCATCGTTTCTATGGTGTCTTACTTTTATGTTTTCATCTCTTCCAGACGAAGGTAGTGAAACTAGAACGATGCGGCTAGACGTGCCCATGAAAATGGCTCCCCCTGAAAGGACCATGGAGGTTAGTCCGTCTCGTGGTCGTGGACCATTTACTTGGACCGAGATGCCAAGTAAAATGGATTTTGTGGCTGGTATCGCTGAGGATGTGGTTGAACGTATTTAGGAAGCCCACCCTGAGATAGGTAAAAATGTTTCGAGTTTTTTTTAATAGCTTTAGAGTTTCACACCCCGTTTTTGTCATTTTAGCGTTTGTTCTTTTTGTGTGCGTAGGTGCCAAATTGAGGTGGGATCCATCTGAGACTGTTAGCATTGAAAGTTTGCCCACACTACCCCCAGAAGTCGAGTAGATACCAAGGCCAATTTATGATGAGGTGGCGGAAGGTCTTGTACACAATGCCAAATCGCTCTGGACTTGTAGGCATTCCATTGAATAGTTGTGGATGCAAGTCCAAGAATAGGAGAAAGAAGTTTCTAAGTTATCAGTTGAGCGTGATGATCTCAAGGCTCGGTATGAGTTTGCCTCTACTAAACTAAGTGGTGATCGCTCTTGGTAGACTTTCGAGGTCACCTATACTAGATATTGGAACCTACTCAATCGCCACGTGTCACTGACCTGGAAATTGGCAGAGCGTAAGGCCCAGGTAGATCTATTGAACCTCAAGTGTCAAGATTGGAAGGCTTTCGCTTCCAAGGTGCGTAAGTGGGGTCAGGATGAGAAGAACCACAAGCACCATTATAAGAAATCATTGAAAGAAGTATCTGTTGAAAAGCGTCAGCTTGAGATATATGTGGAGGGTCTGGGTCTACGCTCTACGTTTGATACCTTTGCTTAGAACACAACTGTTGAGATGGAATCGCCTACTAGGGTAATCACGATGGCTTCTGGGGAGGTGTCTGTGGGTGAATTCCCTTTAAAGTGTCCTACATGATCGACGGTTGACAAGGGAAAAGCCTTGGCAGATGTTGACCTAGGCCTTGATGGCATCGATTGGGCGAGCGTCTCAGAGGAGGAAATCCTCTGCCGGCTAGAATTTGGTTTAGGGGGATCCCCTATGATAAGCATTTTGTTATCATGAAATTCTTTCATTGAATAATGTTTGAAGGTTTTTTCTTTTATCCTTATGTTGATTATTTCCTTTGCATTTTATAGGATTGAGGTGGCGATGATGTCCAAGATGCTGGTCCCAGTGGAGTAGGGACCCATGATGCTAGCGGGTCCAAAGGGGATGATCCTCCTATCCCTGATGTTTAATCTTTGCTTTGAAATTATTCTGGCTCCAATTTATACGTGAATTGTAAATTGAATGATTTGATTTGTATTGAATGGGTGAATAAAATCATTTGGCTCTTGTAATTGTACATCATTACATGTATATATACATAATTTTTACTTATATTTTTTTGTTGTGGATTTTGGGTTTAAATGTAAACACGGCGTGGCAATGTAAAATGTTTTGGTTTGTTTTGTAGTTGAAGTGTAGTGTACGAATGTAATTATAAGTAAGAATGTAATTGTAAGCAAAAGATAATTGCAAAAATTGTTATTGACAACATGACAATGCAAGTGTAAATTCGAACAGTAACTGGAATTTGGGAGAAAAAAAAAGTATAAGTGAATGATCTAGTTTAAGGCCATTCTAGGCCACTCATACTAGTTTAAGGCCATTTCGGGCCACATGCATAAACAAGAGAATTTTCAAGTGACATGGGTTGATTTCTTAGGAGACCGACCATTTCTAATCGTGGCTAGTTTTATGTCGTTGTGGACATGATAGTTTAACGTCATTCTAGACTTAGACTATAGTTTAATGTCGTTTCAGAGATTTTGTAGTTTAACGTCATTTCGGACAGGGAGGATAGTTTAATGTCATTCTGGACCATTTTTAGTTTAACGTCATTTCGAACAAAGTGTTGTTTATTGGTTTAGTAGTTTTTTGATTTTTCTCATTTTAACGTTAGGAGTTGCGTTAGTAGGTATGATTCTATATTCAACGTCTCCTTTGCTGATCACGTTGAATGGTAATTTAGCCCAAGGGACATCTGATGGAATTGTTCCCGCATTAGTGTTTTCTTGCACTTCTGCATGTGTCATGGTTTCCGTGTCAATTGTAGTTTCTAAATGAGACTGTGTATGTATGATCTCAGGCCCGTGTGTTTCTATTTTGGGTAGATTTTCTTTTGTGTTTAAAAGATTATTGCCTACCGATTGTTGTTCATTTATGTCATGTTGTCTAGGCTCTTCGAGCTTAACCTCTAAGCCTTGGTCTACGTCTATGTACGATGAGATGATGGATGTAGCAGCCTCCCCGTGTATAACGGTTTCGCCACCTTCATAAGGCAGATGAATTTCTTGGTGTATAGGGGAAGAGATTGCTTTTAGTTGGGCTAACCAGGGCCTTCCCAATATTAGGTTGAAACGTGGCATTTCATCAATTACCACAAAGCCGACGGATGTGGGGAATTGGTCCCCTGCTATGAAGTCTAAAGTCACGGTGCCTTTTACTATGACGCACGACCCACTGAATGATTTTAAGCATGTGGTGGCGGTTGGTCTGATTAGCTCTGTAAGCCTCAGTTGTTCGACGATGGGATATGGCACTTCATTTGTGGCAGCTCCATCATCTACATGGACCCTATGTATTTTGAATTGATTTATTCGTATTGTTATGAACATAGGTGCTGTTGTTACCTCTCCTGTTTTCTCATCCAACTTGATGTTGTCATTATGGAAACTTAATGGCTTGGAAGTTGACCCTTGGGGTGAGNATTGGGCATATGTTTGTTGGTAGTGACTTGGTCCATTGGGCCCAACAGTTTTATTTCGTGCATCGTTGGTTTGTCGTTTTTTCCTGGAATTGTTAACTTAGGCGTATCATGTTTTTTGGATGATTCACCCTCATGGCCTATGTTTGGTTTATTGTTAGGTGGGATCATGGGTACTGCATTTAGCAGGGTAGGTTTAGGAGGTCCTAAGGCTAGCCGTTAATGCTCCTTTTCCAAGCATTCGCGTGTAAGCTTGTCCGCTAGGCGTTCTCATGTGTGGCGTGGGGGTGCAGTTGGTTTTGGGGCCTCAGGCTATTTTGGGATTTGTACTACGTATGGAGAAGGACGAGCTTGCAGTTGGGCAGTTGCATGTGGTCGAGTGCTAGGCTAGTTAGACACCTTGATGACATACAGGCTGGGTTTATTGTTTGTTTACGAAGTGGAGGATTGGTGATCACTAGGATGTTTGGGTGTCGTAACGACATATGGAGTTGGCCCAGCTGGAGGTTGGACCTTCGTTGTTGCAACGGCAAGTGGTACTTGGACTACGTAGGGAGCAAGCCGAATAGAAGGTGTTTGTGAGTTTGCAGTAGTAGCGGCGGGAGGTACGCGCACCACGTATGATTTTTCGTGTGTCGGGGTGTTAAAAGCTGCTACAGCAGGGGGTACTCGAACAACATAAGGCTTCTATGGTGAATATGAGGACTGAGGTGCTGATGTTTGTACAGTGGGAGGAATGCGCACTACAAATGGCTTATTAGGAGTTTGCTGCTCATGGTCAGAATAGACGGTGTTAATGCTAGGTGTTTCAGGTTCGTTATCAAGGTAGATTGTATTGATCATGTACAGTGCCTCTTTGGTATTTAGAGGGTCTTTATACACACCCATGGCCTGATTTTGTGGTTGGACCGGGTTGGCCTCATCAAAGGTGATCTGACCTCCATTGATCATTCGTTGGATGTCTTGTTTTAGGGTGAAATAGTAATCCGTACCATGTCCATTATGTTGGTGATAGTCACAGAAACAGTCCATTCTAAAGCCTTTTGGTACTGGGGGCTCATCTGGCGTTGCTAGGCTTGGGTTCTGAACTAGTTAACAGAACCGATCATGCCTTTGGATTGCTGTAGGGGACAACTATTTATGTTTCATTAATCCATCCTTCAGGAGTTGGTTGAATAGTTGCGATGGCTTCATAGGCAGTGGCGTGGATTGAGAGGGGTCCTTCCTCTCGAAGTTTCTCGTACGATTCGGTGTTAGGTTCTATGATGAGGATGATCTAGTGTGGTCGTGGGAGTGGGTTTAGCATAATTAGTAGGGGCAACAGGCGGTTTTCTTTGTTGTCCCACATTTTCTTGTTGTGTTTCTACTACTGCCGCCATAGTTGTTTTAACTTTTTCTTTGTCTTTTTTACTGTGTTAATTCTTAAAAGCTAAATATGTAGGATCATGGTTGTTTTGTGCTACCTCCTCTATGTTCTTGATTTGTAAAAATGCTTGACTTAGATTGCATGCATTGAGATAATATAGTTTGGATTTGACAAAGTCATTAACAACCCCTTTTAAGATGGTGAGGAGGTACGTCTCTGGGATCAGCTCATGGAGCTCATTGAGAGCAGCATTCCACTACTGGATGAATTTTTGGACAGGTTCAAGGGGTGCTTGCTTGACCTGTATAAGGTTGTCTAGTGTTGCCTCAGGTTTCAAGTTATACTTGAACCTGGTGACGAATTGATGTAACAGATCTTCCAGAGAAGAGATGGAGTTTCGTGGCAAGGCCCGATACCAATCAAGTGCTCTCCCTGCGAGGGACATGGGGAACATTCGTAGAATGGCATGCGACCATGCCTGAAGTAGCACGTACTCTAGTCTGAACGTTATGAGGTGAGCATTGGGGTCTATCTCCCTCATATATTTGGTTAGCGTAGGCAAAGATACACCCTTGGGTAATGTTAGGGGCGGAACTGAAGAGCTGATAGGGTCATCGTGATATAAGTCCACTACCTTCAGTTCTTCGTCGGGGTCGGTTTTGAGGTGTTTGACCTCATTCGTTAGCTCCTGCATTAGTTTTTTGGCGTCAGCCCAGTCTTGGGTGCTAGGTGAGATAGTAGGTTGGGGATGTGGTACAGTATACAAATTAGATTGTTGGAAAGTGGGTTGGAAGGTAGAAAGCTGTGTGGTTAGAGGCTATACTTGCAGGATATTTGTAGTGGGTGGTGCTAAGGGTGGCACATTGTCGGTAAGGGGTTGCTGTTGTCGTTGTGGTTGTGCTTGGGGGATGTTAGCTGGTAAGATTGTGTGAGGCGGTATGTTATAATGAGGGGGTTGATGTGATTGGGCACCAATTGTTGTCCATTGACTGGTCATGTTTTGTGTAGGGATCCCCTAAACTTGTTAGGTTGTAGTTGTAAAGAATGCTCCTTGGGTTGGGATTCGCGGTATGTAGTGAACGGATGTAGAAGCCAGTATTACGTGCGGCATCCTGATCACTCGGGGTGGGAAAGTTGCTCCTAGATCGTTTTGGGGAGGTTGTATTTGCGAGAATGGAGGTATTGTTGCAACAGGGGGAAGAGCAAGGGGCAGTGTGTTGGTTGCGGAACGATTGCAGGAGGAATATGAACAAGTGTGGATGATTCTTGTTGAGGTATTTGCACTTGGGTGAATTTAAATGGTTGAAGGGACATAATTTCCCTTATGGCTGGATGAAGCAAAGGGTTTGCATAGGTCTGTGAACTAAGAGTATGGTACGAATCTTCATGCTCAAATTGAGCTGCGAAGTCATCTTCCTCTTCCAATTAGGGGTTTGCCATAGACTGGTCTAAAGACTGGCTCCTTTATAGGAGGAGTTGTGAGATCAGCTTAGAGTAGTGCTCTGGGAGAGGGATGATGTCGTACGGGGAAGGAATGAACTCTTGTCCTCCCCTATAGAAGAGTTCGTATTGCCTCTTGACTTTCAGTTTGGTTTGGTCCACGGCAAGGCTGGCTTGTATTTTCATGCATATGAAATAGTATTGGTCCTAAGTTATGATGTTAGACGATGGGTTCCTCCCTTGCAATCTAAGAGATCGGTGAGGCCCCACTGTGGGTTGTACCATGAGCTATTGAACTGCCATGGTGCCTACAAGGTCTGTGACCTGGGTGGTTGTAGCGTTGAAGTTCACAGTGTTCATGATGAATGGTTGAGAATACGATACAGTGAAGGCATATGAAACTAGTATACCTAGTACGACGTAAACCTACGTTCGTGGTGTACAATGTATAAATTGGGTTTCAGCGTATAGGCTTCAATGACCAACGTATAATGACAGTGTATAGGTATATAGCGTATGGTGGCAGCGTAGAGAATCTACAACGTAGGGAATACAGTGTATATGCTAAGCAGCGTAGACGGAGTCTACGGCGTAGTGTGTGTAGCGTATACCGAACGGCATAGACAGAGTCAGCGTACAGCGTAGACAGAGTCTATAGCGTATGGCGTGGATAGAGTGTACAACGTGGAGCGTAGACAGAGTCTATAGCATAGAGTATGCAGCGTATACCAAATAGTGTAAATAGCATCAGCATACAGCGTAGATAGATTCTACAGTGTATAGTCAGCAACATAGACATTGGAAAATGTGTAGACAAGGTCAGCGTATAGTCAGCAGTGTAGATGCTGGGAATTGTGTAGACAGGGTTAGCGTATACTAAACAGCGTAGACGCTGGGAAGTTTGCAGATAGGGTCAGGGTAAACTCAGTAGCGTAGACGCTTGGAGCTCTGAAGCACAGTAAGTTTTAGGCAGTTGGCCCTCCTTCTAACGCCAATTTCTGTACCGTCTGAAATCGTCGATCTCTTGCTGGAAGGAAACAGAGACCTAGAGATCTCCGGACACACACAGAAGACCCTACCTTCGCTTGAGGGCAAGCTGGAATTAATGAAGGAAGAGTACCTTGAGTAGTCCACACATGGATCAGGCAAGGATTTCCCTAAATGTACACCAAGGTGCTATATGCTAAGTTATATGTAAATGGTGTAACAGATGTAAAACGAAATGCTAACAGCATAACTGGTGTAAACAGAGCGTAAACGTACAAGGGAGTAAACAATAAACATGCAACAATTCATAAAAAAAACACTAATAGATTTTAAGAAGAAAATGTAGCAATATTATTGCAAAATGAGAGTTACAATGCACCGGTCTAACGCAGTTGTGACTTTGACACAAGGCGGACAAATAGCCCCGGTGGATGCAGGGATGACTACGTGCTGGTTCAAGCTACAGGCACAGCGTAGAGGCTGTATGCTCAGCGTATAGGGTTGATGTCCAGCGTACAGGGTTTTCTGCTCTTGTTCTTAGTGTCTCTATTTTTCTCTCTCTGGTTTTGCTCAAAATTACCCCCCTTCTCGATTTAATGAAAAATTGGGGTTTTATATAGGTTTAGACGTTAGACTCAGGTTGGGAGACATGTGGTGCATTGACCGGGTGCGAAAGAATAAAATTTTACAAGTGTACAACATGTTGCATCTACTGGGCGTAGACCGTGGGCGTATACGCTATATCTGTTGGGCGTATACATTGGGCGTGTACGCTATGTCTGCTGAGCGTATACATTGGGCGTGTACGCTGTGTCTACTAGGCATATACGCTAGCCATGTAGGATGTACATGCTTAGCGTATAGACTTCAGGATGCATGATGTCAACACCTGATGATTGCTCTGTTTGTGTGAGTTGATGCTCTATGCCAAGTCTTGCTCTACAGTGTTGTTTCCATGTCGTCTTCGAGGATTGCATGCCGGGCATATACATCAATTGTACAGGCTGAGCGTATATGTGAGACGTGTATGCTGGGTGTGCACGCTGGGCGTATATGCTGTGGATGTGTACGCTGGGTGTATACGTTGAGAATGTAAACTTGGGCGTATACGCTGAGAATGTATAAACTTGGGCGTATACGCTGTGGATGCAAACTTGGGTGTATACGCTGAAAACGCATACTTAACGAAAACTAAGTATGTTGAGATCTGAAGTTGCCATTTCTGATAGTAGATGTTGTCGTGGTCGTCAGTGGATCCCAGGGAACTGTTCCTTGTTGAGTTCGACTCCGCTTGAAGTTGTCTGTGGGGCCCTCAAGCTTTAGTCATGCTGGGGAACATCATGACTTAGCTCGATTCTTGTTGGAAAAGTACTAAGCTCAGAATTTTGTTGTGTTTCAGTGTGGTAATCACATGCAACATACTCTACATATAACTGTGACATGCCTATTCATGCAAGGGTACAA
>MNCI01013302.1:340110-375723 GCA_015680685.1 Gnetum montanum
TTTCATTAACTAAGTTCTAATTTTCCTAGCACCAGTATCCATTCCCACTTACCATACACACCATGAACCAGAGTAACGCTGCTGGGATTACCAAACACTATTTGTTACTGGGTTACCAAGCGTTAAACACATGCTTGAAGTGGTCATACTGAATGCACTTAACTAGGAGAGTTAAGGGTTGAGAGAGATTAATTATCTAAGAAAGGATTTAAACATTTAATAGTAATTAAAGCCTATTTAGCTTAGTCCACATGCTGTAAGGTTTATCATAAAGTTCATCTTTATTTCCGTACACAAATGTCTACTCAGGTACAATTTTCTCAAATAAAGATCCATTCACTTTGAGACTCCTACTGTGGGCACATGGAAATTATTCTAACTTTGGAATTGGTAAAAATGCTATAGTTTGGCTAAGGGTCTAGAACTAGATGGAAAAATAAAGGAAAGCCACCTCTTATTTATAGGCATGACGACAGGCTGCAATATTGCGTACATGATATCATGGCTCATCAACCGAACATGCAAAAAATGAGGTTCGAATACTCCAAGAGAAGTTTGTTTGCCCTACAAGCTACATAGCAAGATTCGTCCCAACTTATCCCAACTGACCAACTAGAGTTATTTCAAATAGAGCAATGAATAAATTGTTAGAAGAGAAGAAAAGGGTGGCAATGGAGAAAGAGAAGGTTGATTGGGATGCTTCCAAAGTGCAGGCCCAAACGTATGCACATGTAAAAGCACTCAACCTTACAAGAAGAAAATAAACTCCTTACTATCGAGAATCTTCGATTGACCACCATTGAAAAACAAAAGAATGTTCTCAAGGAAAATTTTCAAAAAATTTGAGAACAACTAATAAGGATCAACCAGTACATGAATCACTTAGCCAGAGAGAACAGGATCCTCTCAATCAAGGAGGTACACACCATCCATTAGAAGATGGCCATTTAAATAAGGGCATGGTAGAATGAAGCTAAGTGACATGAAAAGTTGAAAGAACATTTCTGTGACTAGGTGGGGATGTACAAGCAGATCATTGAAAAAGAGATCCATATTGCCAAGACCCATATCAATGCTTTCAATGCTCAAAACACTAACTGGAAGGCTATACTAAACACTTACGCCTTTGCCCACCAAGCATAACTAAAGAATTAGGACTTGCAAATCTAGGATCTCACTAAGTACATTGAGTTGACAAACCTACGGTATGCCAACTTGGCCATGTTGATAGTAGGACACCTAAAGACAAAGTTGGAAAAGTAGGTAGCTACCACCTACACCAAATATGAAGTATAATTTGTTAAACAAAAAAAGGCACTACAGAAATTAGAGGTAGCAAAGTTTGAATTAGAGGTGGTAAAAGCTAGCTACAAAGGTTAGAAAGATGTTGTGGAAAATTTGGCTCAATGGCTCATGAATTATCATGAATGTAGAGGCAAAGCTAGAGCGTATGAAGAGGAACAATGATTTTTTGTGGCCTGGTACCTTAAAGCCAATTAGATGTTTCTACAACTACTGTGTCCATGGGAGGTGTTGACATTGTTAGATATTAGAACATTAGCATGGAAGGCACATGATCCCTAAACTGAAGAAGTAAAGCTTCAAGTGCTTCTTTAGAGATATCCATTCCCAAAGCCTAGAGCACAAGATAAGGGAAAGAGGCCTATGAAGGAGCCACCACCACCAGGAACCACTTGTGTTCCAACAATTTTGTCTATTGTATTCTGTGTTAGTGTCCTAATTTTATTTTGTTTAACTCCAGACTGCAAAATAGAATAATTCATAGTTAGTCCATAATCCCATACCTATCCACTACGTAATCAAATGAACTCATTCTCATTTGTTTGTTTGACTCAAGGACGAGTTGTTATTTAGTTGTGGGGGCATGATGAATCATGGTTTATTAGGACTTGATATCAAATACTCAATATTGGATACATGATATCGCAGCTTGGGTAACGATATCATATATACAATATCGTGCTTCCTGTGTTAACCTATAAATATAGCACTCATGCACATAGGAAAAGGTTAATTGGTAAGTCATTAGTTAGTCATTAGGAGTTGAGAGTCTTTTTGTTCATTTTTAGTTCTTTTCCCAAGTGCATGCCTATAGTGTAATGCTTGTAATTGTATGAAACCTTTATTTGGGTGTGATGTACTTGGACATGTACATAATCAATAATAAATATCGAGATTACTCCATCATTGCAACATTCACTTAGCTTTTATTTGCTTTAATTGTTAATTATAATTTATTATTTTCTTAATTTATATTTCTTTATCATCATTTACTATTTATGTTGATAATGTAGAATGAGTACATCTTAATCAAGAACATTTAAGTGTAACTACGTGGTAACCTAATAGTGTATCTAGTAGTGCTCAAGTAATGTGCACTTGGTAATCCCAGAAGTAGTACATGAGGTTCAAGATGCGTATGGATGGATGCTCATTGCACTTAAGCTAGTTTAGGTTTTACTTCACATTGTTTATTAGCTTAATCAAGATTATTTCTCATTGTCTCTAGGAGTAGCCTAGTGTTAGAAATCACATCATACACCTCACTCTAGACAAAATCATATGTGAAAAAGTAAATACTAGTCTAGGTGTGAAGATAGCGAACTGCAATCAACGTATAGTTGTTTAGGTGCCACAACTAGTCCATCCACAGAGTTTGACTAGATTGCTTGTACATGCTCCTATTTGTATGGCTAAGTGTAGGGGTACCTCGCCGCTCATTAGTGTGTGAATGCTTGTGATTTGTATGGTTGAGCATAAGGGTATTCGAGGCTAATTAGATAGTAAATGAATTTATAAATTAAAAAAAATAGTTGATGGTAAAATTGATAGGTACAAAGCAAGATTGGTAGCAAAAGCCTATTCATAAAAATAAGGTTTAAATTTTGTTGGCTATAGTGTTTTTATTTGATATGAAATTAGAATAATTAAATATTTAAACAACATTCCTACATGGTTACTTGGATGATGAAATATATGAAAAAAAATAGAATGTTTTATATAGATAGAAAAGAAATATTTGGTTTTGAAAGTTAAGAAGTCATTGTATAGCCTAACACAATCATCTAGGCAATGGTACATGAGGTTTGATTGTTTCATGTTAAACCATGATTTTCAAAAAGGTGAATATAAGTGGTGTGTCTATTATAAATTTAATACTAATGACATGTTTATAGTTTTAGTGTTATATGTTGATGACAAATTTATTACAAGATAAAGAAATTTTGAAATCAAATAGTTAAAGGCTTAGCTATTTAGGACATTTAATATAAAAGATGTAGAACTAGTAAATCAAATCTTGGGTATAGAGATACATAGGTTTAGAAGAAATGATAAGCTATGGTTTTCACAAGAAAAATATGTTTAGAAAATCCTCATGCATTTTAATATGATGGATTCTAAATTTGTTAGTATACCTTTTACTAACTCATTAGCTATCTTTAGATTTATGTCCTATATTAGAAGAAGAAAAATAGTATGTGTCTCATGACTATACCTTATGTGAGTGTAGTAGAAAGTTTAATCTATGTCATGGTATGTACAAGACTAGATATTTCTTTTGCAGTTAGAATATTTAGTAAATTTACGACTAATTTTGGTGAAGGCCATTGGGTTATAGTGAAATGGATGTTTCAATACATAAAGGGAAATGAAAAGTATTGTATCACCCATAATAAAGATAATAGTGAAATTGTGGCTTTTTGAAAAATTTTGATTATGTAGGTGACTTACAAAATTGTAGATCCACCACAAGTTTTGTCTTTACTCTTCCATCATGTCTAATTAGTTAGATGTCAAAATTACAATTTGTTGTAACGTTATCAACCATTCAAGTAGAGTACATTGCTATTACAAACACCTGCAAGGAAGTTATTTGTTTCTAGGGAATATTAGGTGATTTAGACATCAAAAGGAAAAAGGTAAAAAATATTTATGATAATCAAAGTGTTATATCTTTCACCAAGAATCAAATTCATAATAATAGAACAAAACATATTCATACCAAATATCAATAGATAATATAGGTTATTGAAGAAGGTGAACTGTTACTTTAGAAAATTCATACAAGTCAAAATTGTACAAATATGTTAATAAACTCAAAACTATTAAAGAAGTTCAAGTGATGCTTGTACTTCTAAGGTTACAAGAAAGGTGATGAATATCTTTCAACAAGTCAAAATGAGTTTGTTTTTAAAGTAAAGATTGTTGAGTTGACAATAAGTTATCTTATATCATTTCATTCTCTCTCATATTTCCATTTTCTATTTTTTGAGAATTGATGTTTCTCTCTTTATTCTTGGGAATTTTAGTTTTTTATTCTTTGGGAAACTAACAAACATAAAATTAACTTACTATTTAACTCAATGTAATCTATACTCTGTTCTAGTTATAATATGGACATTAGTAATATTAAGAACCAATTGTAACTTGTCCTCTCTTCTACTTGTAATATGGAATTTACTAAAATTAAGTATTAAAAAATCAAGAAATACTATGCTATAAATAGAGGTATGGTATGATCTTGTTATTTGCAATTGTAGAAAGTAAGAGAAGCCTTGTACTCACTAAATCATCTTGAAAAAAAATTTATTTTACCTTGCCCTATAGATGTTTCCTTTCACATTGAAGGATTTTCTCACATAAATTTAGTGTGTTATATTTTACTTTTACTTTTTATTATTTATCATTTCCTCTGTGTCAAATATTTTTCCAATACTAGCCAAGGTAACATAGATACTAGTATTAAAAAGAGATTATTCTTATCGTCAAAGAAATTCCACATCTAATAATTTTTGTTATAGAATATTATGTTGCAGATACTTTTATCAACTTAGAAAACTACTTTTGTTTTTCCTACCCATGAAGTAACTTTACAAATGCTAGTTTTATGGTATGCATGATATTGAACCTAATTAGCATGTTAATTAGGATGAGCAAATGTTGGGTAATTTTTGGCCGTTATTGTCTTTGACCATGAGTAGGGCTATACATATTGATTTGTTGTTTCTACTACCATTATATTAATGTGACTAAAAGAAATAATACTTCTTATGATAAAAGACTATACTATGGTATATATACTTGGTGGGACTAAACCTCAAGAATTAGGAATTTTAAAAAAGCTCAGCCTACTAGAAACATAGCTTTGAAAAAAGCATTTATGCAATAAAAAATATAAAAAAACTTTCTTGATAGACTAAGACTAAATAATTACGATCTTACATAGATGTACCCTATCGAAAATTAATCCTTTTGCTCTTACTTTGTTCTCATGAACTTAGGTAGTAATATATATGTTAGAGAGTAATTCACATAATGTCTTAATTCATAAAATGTTTTATTGAGTCAAGTCAGCTATTCATAAGTATAGTGAGTTACTTTGTAACTCCTAGTATCAATTTGTAATACATACAAAGTAATTCATAAGTCTATGTACTATGAAATAAGGAAGTTAGTTAAGTGTGTGTTACAAAATAAAACAAATTCTAAGAATAATTAAATATGCTTATGAATTTATAAAAACTATGTTGTTGCATTATGTCATTGTGTTGAGCCATGAATCTTTATCAAGTTAAAGGTCTAGGGTATACCAATTCTATATGTAAGTCAAGTTGAGGAAGAAGAAAAAAAAAAAGAATAATTGTTGCCAAGATTAAGGAACAACTATTATGTCCAAAATGTCTGAATCAAGTTATTCATAAGAATTATTCTATAAAGAGTTATTAGATTATAAAGTTCTTTTATATTAGAAATCTACTATAAAGTATCAAGTTCTTCAGACCATTACCTTCTTAAGTTATTTCTCTTAAAATACTCCATTAAGTTTGACATGATATCAAAAGCCCAAAAAAGTTAAAAGATAAAGTAATAATTAAGAGTCCACTAAGAAAAATGAAAATAAGAGTATTGAAGATATTACAAATTTCATGTATAACATGAAACTAAAAGAAAAAAAATCTCCTAAGGTCATTAATCAATAAGTTTGTAGTTACAGACATACAAAAGTTTACAAGGAAGAATTATAAGACCTCAACACAAACCATGAAAATCATCCTATATAACTATAGATTATGGCATATTGTCTCAAATTCCAATTTCATACTTGATTATGATTGAACAAGGGAGTATAATGATATGGCCATCAGTATTCCCTATATATGAACATCAATTGAAGTATCTCATCTAGTATATATTATAGTAACAACTACGAAAATTTGGAAATATTTTCAAACGATGGTTGGATATTTAGATCAAGAAAGAAAAGATCATATCTTCTTAAATTTATAAACCATGAAGATGAATGCAAGGAAAAATATTAGACTTCATAAAGGACATGAAAGCAATTATATTAGAACTTGAATATGGGGACGAAAAGGTAACAAATGAAGAAAGAATAAATTGTCTTCTTAGAGCACTTCCTAATAAGTATAAACGATTTACTTAAGAAATTGATGACCTAGAGAAAGGACAAGAATTTACAACATTAATATTCTAATTATAATTGCAAGAAATTGAGACAAAATTAGAGAACATAGAAGAAGTTATGTATAGTCCAAGGAATAAGCTAGGAGAATGTTGGATATAAAACTAATGATACAATGGTAATTAGAGATCAAGATTTAAGAATCAATTAAATCAATCAAAGATTTTCTCCTTCTATGAAAGAAAAGGACATGAACTCAAGAACTACTAGTCCAATCTTAGAAACTAAAGTTTTTTTGTAGTTCAAAGAAGGATTATTAGAAAAAAGATAGGACAGAATGAAAATAGATACAATAATGACAATCAAAATAGCTACCATAAGAATGAATAAAACCTACTTGAAGTGATCTCAATTATCAAGAATGTCATGAATAAAGAATCTATTAAGATGAAATACAACACTTGGTACATTGATTCTAAATGTCTTGACGTGTATTAGGAAATCATCATCTTTTTAGGAATCTATGTATTGTAAATGCTACTAAAGCTACAACACCTACTAGAGTCATTTGTAAGTATAAAAATATTAAAGATATTAACATTAAGATTGCAGATCAACTAGTATAGATAGAAAAATATATGTTACACTCCAGCATTAAATGAATATAACTATGACATCTCGTTCTTGGGTGTCGATGAAACAGAATCGTTCCTTGTGTAAAAACATTACATTGTGTGGAAATAACTTGATTTCTCATATAACTTAGAAAATAATGAGAAATGGACATAGAATTGAGGAAAAAAGGAAAATAATGAAAATTTTTATTGATGTCCAGTTGGTACATTGTAACGCCCTTTGAGTTATCTTCCTATGATACTTAGGACCTTAGAGACAATCCAGCACTGCTACCATGGTTAGGCTAACCAACTAAAGGGGTGATTAGTCCCTTTTTGTCCCACTTCACCTAGCTCTCATTACTTGCCAATCTTGGCTTTGCAACTCCATGATGATATGACCTCTAAGCCTAGCCTTAAATGCCACAGGTAAAACCCACTCTCAAGGGGTATTATGAATAGTTGTAACTTCTCATAATAAGGCATCCCTTCTTCCGAAGACTAATTACATGATTATAGTATAATTATGTCCTTAACAACGTAGGACATTACAAGCTACCCCCTTCAACATCTATCTTATCCTCAAGTGCTTTCTCTATGTCCATCTACTCAATAACCACTTCTCCATTTTGCTCCTCATTCTCCTCTTCATTATTATCCTCATTATCATTTGTACATAAAGAAAACTATAATTTACTAAATATAAAATCACATAATAATAAATATAATTTATTGTTCAATATCATGATGATCAAAAAGCTGAGGATAAGTGTTAAGAATAAACTTCCCATTTTCCCAAGTTTGTTGATCACAATTCAACCATTGGATGAGTACTTCGCTAATGGTTTTATTGCAAAGCTTCTTGGTTCTGTGATTTTCTATCATAATTGGTTTGACCTTGAAATTGGAATTGGATCTCAGGGGTAAAGCATTCCAATCTAGCATGTAAGGCATATCATTTTCATGGAACTTCTTTACTAGACTTACATATAAAATTGGATGAATTCTTAAATTTGCTAAAATATTTAATTAATATGCTACTTTGCAAATTCTTTCTAAGATTTTAAAGGGTCCACAATATGTTGGAGATAACTTAGTCTATTTTGCTAAACTAAGGGAACTCCTAGTGGGTTTTACTCTTAGTAGTACTTGATCTCCAATTTGAAATTCCTTCTTAAGCCAATGTTAATCTACATATCATATATACTTGTCTTGGGCTACTTACAAATTTTGTTTAACTCTTGTAACAATATTCTTCATTATTTTCATTTCTTCTTTGTTCCACTTTGCTCTTAAATTTGGATCTACCCAAGTTAGTGGTGTATGGTAATTTTGTCCATATATAACTTCAAATGATGTCCAATGTATGGGTCCATGATAATTATTATTATAGGCAAATTCAACTTAGATGTAAGTAATTCTCCCATGTCTTTGGTCTACTTCCAACATAGCTTGATAGAATGTCTTCCAATATTTAGTTAATGTGTTCTATTTGACTATTTGTCTCTAGGTAATACATTGTGCTAAATTTTAATTATGTCCCAAGTTTCTTAAAGAAGTTTCACTAGAATTTTGAAATGAACTTAGGATCTCTCTCACAAGTGATTGATTTTGGGCATCCATTTAATCAAAATATTTCTTGTACAGATTTTTGAGCTACCTCTTTAGTTATGTTCATAGATTTCAAAGCTATGAAATGAGCCATCTATGATAAATGGTTAACTATCACCAAGATTGAGTTATTCCATTTTTTAGTTACTGGTAATCCCACTATAAAATCCATGGTAACATCTTCCCATTTCCTGTTGGGAGTTCCAAAGGTTATAATAATCCACTAGGTTTAGTTTGTTTCACTTCACTTTATATTAGGTTGGATAATTTTTCATGTTTGTGGACATATCATTCTTCATTCTAGAGCAAAAATAAAATTTACACATCATATCCAGGATGTCCAACGTATGATACTTCATGAGCTTTGGACAATAGCTTAAGTCTTGAATTTCCTTCTAGTATACATACCATTTTTCCTTTCATAAATAGAGCATCTAAAGAGAGGTGGTAGAGGGGCTTAGAAGAAATATTAGCTAGAATATTCCTAAAATAAGGATCCTCTTTTATTCTTTCCTTAATTTCTCCTTCCATAGAGGTGGTCACAATGTCGATCATCAAGTTCCACATTTAGCTATGGGCATCAACTTCTACATTTTGTGTGCCTAGAATATATTTAATCTCAAAATCATATTCAACTAACAATTCTACCCACCTTCATTTTCAGGTGTTTAAGATGGGTTGTCTTTGTAGGTATTCTAGGCTTTTATGATCTATTTTCAATACAAATCTATTTTCACAAAAATACTATCTCCAAACTTTTAAAGCATGAAAATTTGCCATCAATTCTAGATCATGGGTTGAGTAATTTACCTTGGCTCCTCATAATTTACAAGATTCAAAACATACCACCTTGTCTTCTTGTGAAAGAACTACATCGATTCCTACTCCATAGGCATCTATAGATACTTCAAATAGTATTTCCTCATTCATAATTCTTAGGATAAGTGTTTTTGTCAGTAGAATCTTTAATCTAAGGAAAGATTTCTTGCATTTTTCATCAAATTTAAACACACATTTTTCTTACAAAAGGTCAATCAAGGGGGATACCAAGGTAGAATAATCTTTAATAAAATGTCAGTAAAAACTAGTTAATCATAAGTATGAACTATTGTATCATCTTAAAGTTCCAACCAATCTTGAACTATACTAACTTTAGCTAGGTCTACTTGTAATCCTTTCTTAAATACAATATGGTCCAAGTACAATACTTCTTTTTTGAAGAGTTCACATTTGCTTAATTTTTCCTTTAGCTGATGTTCCTTGAGGATTTCCATCATATTTTTAAAATTTTTAACATGTTCTTCTTTTAATTTAGAGTAAACAAGTATTAATCCATAAATAAGATAACAAATTGATCAAGGTATTCTTAGAAAATATTATTCATTATGCCATAAATGTTGCAGGCACATTGGTTAATCCAAATGACATTACTACAAATTCATATAATTCATACCTAGTTTTGAAGCAATTTTTAAAATATCTTTTTCCTTAATCTTTATGTGGTGATAACCTAATTTTAATTAAATCTAAGAGAAATAGCTTGCCGTAGTAAGTTGATCAAATATTTCATCACTCATAGGTAAGAAATTAGTGTTTTTGATCGTTACTTTATTCAACATCCTATAATTGATGCATAATCTTAATGTATCATCTTTCTTTTTGACAAATAAGATTGATGCATCCCAAGGTGAGATACTAGACTAAATCTTTTTTTTTCCACTAGTTGGTCTAATTATACTTTTAATTCTCTTAATTCTAAGGTGGAAAATATATAAGGGCCTTTTCAAACTAGTTTTGTACTAGGGGAAATATCAATGGCATGTTCCACAGTGCTTTTTGGAGGTAGTTCCCTAGTTTCACTGAATACTAAATCTTTATATTGGAATTTCAATATCAAAGGATATATGAGGTTGAGTTACCATTATAACTAACATAGTAGCACCCTTCTTGACTAGACTCTTGGCTTGCTTAATAGTTTTTACATTACTATTCCTACCTTCCTTAGAACCTTAACTTCATCAATGGTTGGTAGTTTCTAAACACAAGTTTGAAAGTGGATAGTAATATCAAATTCTTGTAGAAAGGACATTCCTAAGATCACATCAATATATCCTAATGCAAATTCAAAAAAAAATCGTCGAAATGAATGTATTACAAGGTAAAGGTAACTTCTCCATACCTAGTATGCTTATTTATAGTCATTCCATCTCCGAGTTCTATTCTAATAACTTTCTTGGAAAGTAAGCTTAAATTAAATGGCTTAATTAAAGTCAAAAAAAATTATCACTTACTTCACTATCAAAAAAAAATTTAATATTTTATCCTTTAATTAATCCTTCAAAAATCAATAAAGAAAACTGAAATTTTCTCAAACCTAAGTTTATTGATCTAATATTTTCTTCACTATAGTTGTAGTAGTAGTTTAAATCTTTCCTTTAGCTATATTTGAGTTGAATTTTTTATTCTTATTTTGATTTCTCCTTTATATTCTTACTCATAACTTTGGATATCTCACTTGAAAGGATCTTTTTTGCAAGCAAAACATTCATATCGAATTCTCCTAGTGAGTGGTTCTTCTATCATTTCTTGTTGAAGGATAGTTCATACTTGATTTGATTCCTCATAATCCTTAGCAATTCTATATGTTTCATTGGTTGTTTGGTGATTATGTGCATGTGTTTGAGGATGCAATTGTGCATGTAGTCCACCAATAAACTTTGGAGCCAATTCTACTTCATTCCATTGGCTTACATACTGAGAGAGGTCATAAAATTCCATGTGATAATCCTCCATGGATCATCTACCCAATCTTAAACAATCAAATCGCATCTTAACTCCTTAAGGAATGAATCTAGTACAATTTTTTGTTCAAAATATTGAAAAAAATTGAGCCAATTGGTGATTAGACACTATGATCTCAGACCATTCCATCATGTTGTGACTAGCTCTCTCAGATACAAGGAGACTACTTCCAAACATTCTTGGCTTAATAAGTTTAGCACATCAAAGTAATTCTTCATGCTATGAAGCTAATCTTTTTCCTTGGCACTAGATCTAGGGGCTCCATCATAATGATCTTGTTTAACCTTTTTAGCATGAACTTGGGTTAGTGATTCTCTCAGTGCATTTTTTCAATTCTAACATCCTCACCCTCATGTTTCACTCTTTGGCCTTGTGATGGGATATGAGCCCCTTGGCATCCAATAGGTAGAACCTAATTTTTATATTAACCCCTATGGGAAACTTGATCTTGATTCTAATCTCTATAATGTTGGGAATGATCTTGGTGTTGGTCCCTAGGTGGATAATGGTTTGAGTTGGAAGGTTGGGTCAAATAATTAATTAACTATTTGATGGAATTTGCGAAGGAACCTATCTTTCCTTGCACTTCTTACCATTTTCCTTTTGAACTTTAGGACAATTTTGTAATTTCTTTACACATGTTTTGCATATCTATTCCAAACCCTTGGTTTGATTGAAGGAGTTCTTCTTGGACATCTTTGATTTCATTATCTATGATTTAACTACATCCATTTGATCATAAACTTAGGATTCCATTATTCTCTAATGTACTCTCTAGGCTCTAGAAATTGGTAGGTTGAAAAAATCAGGTAAGTTGGTGATTCCTTGGTCTCTATAGTCCTTTTTATGGGTCTTTTGATAGTTAATTGGTTCCAAAGAAGGTTAAACTACTATGAATGAAATTTCTTTACCTGAACTTCTAATTGACCACCAAAAATTCTAATTATTCAAGTAAATATTTAATTTTGTAAGGCTTTTCCATGTTTTAGTATTCTAAATAGACACTTGAAAAACTAATTTTTCATTTTTTGTAAGCTAAATATGGCCATTCCATGATGTCCAAAAGGTTAAAATCTATTAAAAATAGTTTTTGTTTCCATGAAAATAAACTTTGAAGTTACAATTTATAGTTATTTCAAGTTGTAAAGGAGTTTCACATTTTTCAAGACTTCCCAAGAGGTCACCCATCCCAATACTGCTCTAGGGCAAGCATTCGTAATTGCAAAATTCTTATTCTAATTGCTTCCAATCCATGAAATTACTATTCTGATAATTTTTCTTTGCATTCTTATAAATAAAGTTTGCAACTTTGATTTTGATATCTTGTGAATTTCTCTAATCAACTAATAGATATTTCAAATTTCTCCATCAAATGTCAAAAAAAAAATTTCTATCGCTAGGAGGTAGTATTCTTTAACACTAACAGTAACCATGGGTTCTAAGGAATGCAACTTTTCCTAGTCCCAGTAGGCAATTTCACAAGTGATAATAGTAGCATGATAGATATAGGTGGTAGCAATATTGCTTGAGGATTTGTGTAGCATAGAATGGTTTGAGTGGACATAGTGTGGGCAAGCAAAAAGCTAGCTATGTGCAAGGTAGCAAAGATGGATGGTGATGATGGTGCATGCAATAGTGGATGAGCACGGGAGCCATGGTTGAATAGGAGGATTGTGGTGATGCATAGGAGAAAAATGGTAGCATTGGATGTTGCAGTGGTTTCTATCTTGGATAGGCCAATCCAAAGAAACCCTCTGTAATCTTTGATGACCCTCTATAGCCTACGTAACCCATGTGGCTTGCTACTAGATGACTACAACCTACCACTAGGCCTGCATAAGCTATTCTTAGGCCTCTATGTCTTATGTGGCCTACTCCTAGCATGAACCATAGGGAAGGAGAGGTGATGAATTGTGGTGCTAACAGTGACCAAGTAGGTGATGAATTATGGCATTGACAATGATAGGGGAAGGGACAAATCATGGTGCTAACAACAATAGTGGAGGTAACAAATTATAGTACCAATGAAGATAAGGAAGGAAATAAATCATGGCGTTAGTGGTAACATGGGAGGTGACGAATTGTGGAACTAGTGGTGCTAGGGAAGGTGAAAAATCATAGTGCTGGCAATGGCATGGAAGATGATGAATCACAACATCAATGATGGAAGGAGAGGTGATGAATCATGATTCCAATAGTGGCATGGGAGATGATGAATCCTAGAATTGACAGTGGTAGGGGAGGTGACAAACCATGGCATTGGCGATGGGTGAAGGAAAAGGAGGTGATGAATTGCAATGTAGGTGGTAACATGGGAGGAGATGAATCATAGTGCCAACAATGCTAGGGTAGGCAACGAATTGTGGTATTGATGATGATAGGGAAGGTGATGAATTGTGGCACCAGTGGCGACAAGGGAGGTGATGAATCACAATGCCAGTGGGGATAGATAAGGCAATGAATCATAGTGCCAACAATGATAGAGGAGGCAATGAATTGTAATGTTGGTGATGATTGACAAAGGTAGTAGAAAATGGATCATAACCAAGCTATCCACGATGGCAGATGACATGACAAAGTACTACCAGGCTAGCCGTGACGCTACAGGGTTAGGCCTTGCAGCCATGTTACATTGTGGCACAACTATCCTAGTGCCATGGCTAGGTCAACTATGATGCATTGTGGTCAGGCATTGTGGCCTAACAATGTTACAATGTTATGGCCCAACCATGTGACAGCATGGTTGGCTAGCATTGTAGTGGCTACGACACCATGGCCCCTAAATCCTAAGGGTTAGGGACAACACTAAATTTTTTTTTCTTTAATAAGGATTACTTAATTTAAATTTTGGAACTAGGGTTTGAACTTGTGACTCTTCAAATAACAATTATTATTATTATCATTATCAAATAAATTGCATGTATACTAAAATACATCAGGACTCCCAATGTGTAAGTTGGATTTCAACGAAATTGATACTATTGGAATTATCTTAGAGAGCACTACGTGTTTAGCTTGAGATAATACCCATTTACTTCATCTATTACTTAAAAAATAAATAAATGTTAATGTTAATTTAAAATTGATGAATAATTAATTATGTATTAATGCAATTATAACAACCCTTTTCTCTAATGTACTCCATCATGGTTTTCTCTGATGCCAAATGTGACATCTAATTCCTGGATGTGATGAAATATGATTGTTCCTTATGTAAAAATTCACGGTTTATGGAAATGACTCGATCACTCGTATAACTTAGAAAATAATGAGAAATTGCCATGGAATTGAGCGAAAAAAAAAGAAAATAGCAAAAATTTAAATTAATGTCTAATTAGTATAGTATAATGTCCTCTGAGTTATCTTCCTATGACACTTAGTATCATAGAGGCACTTTAGCACTGGCACTAGTTAAGCTATCCAACCAAAGGGGTGATTAGTCCCTTCTTTTCCCACTTCACCTGGCTCTCTTTACTTGCCAATCTTGGCTCTATAAATCCATGTTGATAGGACCTCTAAGCCCAACCTTAAGTGCCATAGGTAAAACCCATTCTCAAGGAATACTATGAATAGTTTTTTTTCCCTAGAGTTAGAATATTTTCTGAGTGCCCACAGTAGGAGTCAAAGAAGTGTACATATATTTATTCGAGCACTAATGTACCTGAGCACAATAGTGTGAACAATAATAAAGATGAGCTTTTCTAATCAAACGTTGCAATACTTGGAATAGATTAATGCTTTCTTTATGCATTTAATATTCATGTAATCTACTTTAATGAATTTTAATCAAGTAAGTAATATCAATTAAATTGCACACATAAGCACAACCACTTCGAGTAGACATTTAATGCTTGGTAACTCTAGTAGTGCTTAACACTTAGTAACCTAGTGGTGTTATAATGTGTTCAAGATGTGTATGGAAAGTGGAAATGGATGCATATGTTAGGATTAGTTAAGTGTTAGCTAGCATTAGATTAGTTAAACATTTAATTACTTTATTCTTGATTCTTAGGTGACTTTACCCATAAAAGATAAAATGATAAAAATCATATGCCTTAGTTACACTTAACCATACACTTGCACCTCACAAGTGAAACTAGGAAGATAATGATTGCAACGGTTAGATTCACCTCCTAGAACTAGTGTACTTACAAACCTAAAGTCTTCAAAATTCTACTGGATCGCTTAGTGAATGCTAGCGATTCATATGGTTGGGTGTAGGGTATACTTTCTGCTGATCATTGGCATCATTACTAAGGACTTTAGTTAGCTACATGCATTGTCTAGGACTTGGTGAAAATTATTCAAATTATCTATGCACCACAAAATTTTAGGCTACTGCTTCTTGACTACAAATTTTTCTAAGTGTCAAAATAATGATACTTTCTGCAAATTTGTCTAAGTGCTGGGACTACGCTCTCCACTACAATAGAGTGCAGTCAACTTCAGCAGCCAATTTTCTACAATTTTGGCTAAGTGTCCAAACAAAGTCACAAGTGAAAAAATTGTTCTAAGTGTTGAGACTATGCTCTCCACTACCAGGAATAGGCTCTAGAGTGTAGTCAGCATAGTCCACACACAACAACCAATTTTGCAAGATTTTTTCTATGTGTCAGAATGATGACACAAGTTGTAGAGTTTTCTAAGTGCTAAGACTACACTCTCCACTAATGAGACTACACTCTAGAGCATAGTCAATGTAGTTAGCATGAAAATTCTAGTTTTGACATATTTTTTCTAACTGTTGGGACTACGCTCTATAGCATAGTCAAGCATAGATAGTTTGAAACTTCATTTTTTGCAAGATTTTTCTAAGTGTTGAGACTATGCTCTAAAGCGTAGTTAGATCAAAAATCAAAATTTGCAAGAATTTCTCTAGGTGTTGATACAACACTCACCCCTGTTTGGGAGCATAGTTAGCTTTTTACCAGTTTCTTGCCAAATTTTGCCTAAGTTTGGGACTACACTTTCACCCAATCTAGAGCATAGTTAGGTGTAGACATGCAAAACAACCTTCAAAGGCCTCCACAATGTAGCATTGACATTAGCCTCAACTCCAACACATCTCCAATGATAGCATTTACCTTTTTTGCATCCCCTTTCTCCTTGAAGTTGTAACTAATCTCAACATCACTTCCCATAGTGGACAACGTAGTCCTAAAGTGTAGTCTCCAAAAGTTGCAGTTTTAGCATTTTTTGGCATTTTCTCAGGTACATTGTGGTCTCCTTGGTACTTGCACAAGTAGTTGACAAGCATAGTGATAGTCTCTCAGCCTTGTAGAGTTTGTCAATGAACAACAAAATTTAACATTGTTTGCTGTAGTGGAGAATGTAGTTGGGGTACAACATAATCCCAACTACCTCACAACATAGTCTCAACTACCACACTACCACATGATGCTCAATCTACATTTTGGGCAAACCCTTACCCTATAAATACCCCTGTGCCTCCAACGTATCAAGGGTTGGCATTTTCATTTGGCATTCAAAACTTAGCATTTTTGGTGAAAAAGATATAAAGGCATTTGTAGAGAGGTAAAGTTGAATTTTATAGCCCACCATAGCCTTGCAAAACACCATAGCCAACGGTACACCATGGTGGCCAACCCAACAGGCACGAACATCATGGTGAGCCTAAACTTCATGGCCCAACACCACCAAGACTATGAATAGGCTCTCTACTATGCCTGTTGTACACCATGTACCTTCTAAACCCCTTTTATATCTAACTACACTCAACCCCATTTGGAATAGTGTTTCATTTCTCTCTTGCATTTTTTATGTTTTCTTTACATTTTTTGCATTTTTTACGCATTGTCATGTTGTAAATATGCTTAGGTGGTAGTCTCCATGGGTTGGCACTCCCATTTGTGGTAAAACCCTTGACTATGCTTGCCCCCCACCTATGACTATGCTCTACACATAGCATTGCAAAACACCATTTGAACACTTAGCACCGTTTCACATCTTTTGCATTCACATCTTAACTAACCGTGTCATCCCTAGTTGCACCCAATGCCCTAGTTACAATCAGTAAAGTCTTCATTAAATTGACAAGACCATCTAGGGAACCCCATTTTTGCTTCCAGTAGGCCCTCACACAAAGGCGGGGTTAGGCTATGCATTCATTGATCCCTCAGTGATTCCAACCATCAACTTTTTCGATCATTATAATTTTTGGTGCTAGAAGGAGGGTTGTGTCATTTCCCTTCTTTAGCCTCTATTGTGGTTGTCTTTATGTGCTCTCTACACCCCCATCGATGTAGATTTAACCTTGTTGTTGATCTCCTTGAGACCCCACCTAGTAACACAAATCACACTATTCTCCACTATTTTTTCTACATCTTCATTCTTTGAGCATAGATAGCATAGTTGGTGTGGAGCATAGTGAGCTCTCAACATACAGAGCGTAGCCTCTATACTTAGCCATTTTTAGTAGTTTCAACACTTAGCCATTTTTTTTCATTTTCTAGACTTAGCCATTTTCTACTATTAGTAGACTTAGTCATTTTTCTACAATTTTTAACACTTAGTTTTTTGCAATTTTTAGAGTTGGCCATTTTTTTGCAAACAATAACTCTCACAACTCAATCTACAAAAATGCATCTGGATTAGCCTTCCATGTTGGTGTCTAATACACTTGACACCTTCACCCTCCACCCGGAGCATGCCACACTCAGCCATGAATAATACAACTTTTTTATGCCAAAATCTAAGCAGGATTATCCATGGATAGCCTTAACATAGAGGCAAAACAAGATTTCGAACAAGTCCATCAAAATTGGTGAGAATACAAAACTTCCACAATCGACATAATCCCACTCACAACATCCTATCACCAATTGTTATCCAAACTCATCTATGCAAATAAGCATGACGTGGGAACCAACTATGAGGAAGCCTCATAAGAGGAAGAAGAGAAGTTTGAGACTTGCTCCTAACATGAGAGCCCCCTTTACACCATCTTCCAACAATTACTTCATAGTTCAATAGTAAATGTGTCTACCCAACCCTATACTCATGCAAGTGGCCACCTCCTAGCCCCAAACGATTTAGGCATCCTACCTCCTGCTATTTCATCAGTGTCCTTGGAATCAATCCAACCCACGCACGTGTGGTCTACCTCAGTCACCACACCCATATCATAGCCATCACATCAACTACATTATATGGCTTCACAATCGATAATCCAACCTTGGGCTGCATAGCAAATAGCCAAGTCAACACAACTAGTTGGCACATCTCCAAGCTTGGATCAAGCATTATAGCTGATCCAAAGTTTCACGAAGGAGATTAATTGACTCAAAGATACCTCCTCCAACATTGTCAAGGTGGTGGACTTCTACCAAGAAGACCAGATAAGTCCTACGGTCTAGGGTCACATTGCCTCAACTCACTAAGTACAAAAATAAGAAGGACCCCAATGCACACTTGGTCACATTCAAGTCCAAGTGCCTACTCCTATAAGCATGGCTACACACTATCATGTGCATCTTCCCCATGTAACTAACTAGCAAAGCCCTAGATTGGTACCATGTGTTACCCAAGGCCTCTATCTACTCTCTAGAAGATATCCTAAGCTAGTTTGTGATGTGGTTTAGATACAACTTGAATTCTAAACCGATCCTCAACCACTCATGCAGGTCAAGCAAGGGCCCCTAGAGTCCATGACCAAGTTCATCCAACACTGGTGTGTCTTGTTACAAGCAATATGAGAGCCCATAGTAGAGATGCACCTTTTCGCCATCTTCAATGATGTAGTGAATGACTTTATCAAGTCAAAACTATACTACTTGGCCCTAAAATCTCTTAGCCAAGCCTTTGCCCAAATGAAGGGCATAGAGGAAGTAGTGAAAGCTAGTAATAACCCAACCTACGTGGCCTACCAAAACCAACACACAAGAAAGCAAAATGCAACAATGGCAACAATAGCTACAAATGCAAAAGTAGCCAACTGTAGGCTGATAGCTAAGTAGCCCAAGGCCCCAACATAGTGACCAAGAATTTTATGGGATTTGAAAACAGGATTGCAAATTTCATTAGTTATATCCTGTAAGTACATTTTTTAAGATCATAGATCTGATTGCCCTTTTAACTTCTTACTTATTCAGACATGGAGACTCTATAATGAAAAAAACATTTCAATAATGGTTGATCAAATAATAATGGAACCAAGCATTTTGAATGACGTAGAAAGATGCATACAAATAGCCCTTTTGTGTACATAAGCAGATTCGTCCATTAGACCTCCAATGTCAGCTATCATTCTCATGCTTTCAAGTGCTTTTGTTCTACTTCCAACTCCAACAAGGCCCTCATATGTGATTTCCCAGACTCAGTAGACCAACATAGATAATTTGTTAATAAGTTATCTTCTATTTTCTCCTTCTCTCTAATGTTTCTCTTATTTATTTTTTGAGAATTGATTTTCAGTTTTAAAGAAATTGATAAACATAAAATTAATGTAATTTGTACTCTCTTCCACTTGTAATGTGAGCATTACTCAAGTTAAGTACTAATTATAACTTGTGCTCGCTTCTATTTGTAATGTAGGCATTATTGTACTAGAAAAATCAAGAAAGATTGTGCTATATAAATACAGGGATGGTGTAAACCTGTTATATGTAATTGCAGAGAATGAGAGAAACATTGTACTCACCCATTCATCTTGAAGAAAATTCTTTTGCCTTGCCATGTGGATGTTTCCTTTCACATTAAAGGGTTTTACCATGTATATCATGTGTGTTCTATTTTTATTTTTATTTTTATTATTCAATATATCCTCTTTTTTTCAATTGTTTTCTGAATAATTGGTATCCACTGCAAAGTTTAACATTGAAAAATTTGATGGTGAAGGAAACTTTGAATTGCAGAAAATGAAAATGTGAGATTTGCTTGTACATCAGGGGTTACACAAGGCTCTTGATGGCAAGATAAAAAGGCCTAGTACCATGGATGCTGAAATGTGAGAGGAAATTGATTTAAAGTCTTTCGCTACTATGCATCGTTTGTGCTTGCTAAATTCAATGAGATACAATGTTGGTGGGGTAACTTCTACCATAGATTTATGGATAAAGTTGAAATCTTTGTATATGACAAAGTGCTTTTTAGACTGCATGCAAGTTAAATCCAAAGTTTAGCCATTACAAATGAAAGAAGGTATAAGTATTCATACACATTTAAATACATTCAATTCTTATGTAAGAAAGATACTAGATTTAGATGTTAAAATAGAAAATGAGGAAATCAAAAAGTATGAAAAGTAGAGAAAGATGTTAGTCTTGTGGTAAATCTAAAAGCCTTAAAAATGACTATTGGAATAAATAAAAAGATCAAAACAAAAGGATTTGGTGAAAATTCCAAAGAAGAAAATTTAGTAATTCACAATGCAAGTATGACTATTGATGAAGTTCTTACTACTTGTACTAGTATTTAATATCATGATGATTGGTTATTAAATTATGTTGCTTTTAATCAAATGTATTTACATAAAGATTATTTTACAAATTATAAATCATATGATGGTACAAAAATTTATCTTGGTGATGATTATTCTTGTAAAAATGTAAGGAAAGGAAGTATTAGATTTAAAATGTTTGATGGTATTGTTTGAATACTAGAAGTTGTAAAATATATATCTCATGTGAAAAAGGAATTGAATTTCTTTAGAAGCATTAGACTCAAAAGGTTATGATGTTAAGGATAGTACGACCATTTTGAAAATTATCAAAGGGGCCTTAGGAGTAATGAAACCTAATAAATGTGATAATAATATTTACAATTTATAGGGTGCTACAGAAAGAAACTTAGCTAATTGAGCTTTTGTTGACAATTTAGATTCTTCTTATTTATGGTATCAATGTTTAGGTCACATGAGTGAGAAAGGATTGCAGATTTTGATGAAATATAATTTGTTCTTAGAATTAAAATGCTTGAATCTAAAATTTTGTAAATATTTTATTTTCGGAAAGTAATCAAAGAAATAATTTTAAGGTAAGGGAAGCATAAAAGAAAATATATTCTTTATTCTTGATTATATGCATTTAGATGTATGACATTTGTTACCTAAGGTATTACTTAGAGGCAATTTATTTGTTGTCAGCTTTATTGATGATTATTCTAGGAAAGTATATATGTTTAAAAATAATTCTAATGTTTTTGGTTTTCTTAACCAAATTAAAGCTTAGATTAAAATGAGCACATGCAAATTAATTAAGTGTTTGAGAATAGATAATAGATGAGAGTTTAATTCTATGAAGTTTGAAAATCATTGTACTGAAGATGGGATTAACAAATAGAAGATGGTGACCTATACTCCTAAGCAAAATGGTAATGTTCTCTTGTCAAAATCCAGCATCGGAATCTCATAAACTTGCTTGGTTGCTGCGCTGAAGGCTCTCATAGAATCTTGGTGTATGAGTTCCTATCGAATGGAAGTCTTGACAAGTTTCTTTTCGGTGAGATTTTATGTTACTGCTTTACAAGTTCTAAATAAAAGTGAAGACAAGTCTCTGTTCTGTTCTGTTGTTTAGTTAACCTCGATGGCTCTATTTCATTGTTTCAGATCCAGAAAAGGCAAAGTTCCTGACTTGGGAGAAACGTTACAACATAATCCTAGGGACAGCCAAAGGGCTTAGGTATTTACATGAAGAAAGCAAAGTCAAAATTATCCACCGGGACATCAAAGTCAGTAATATTTTATTAGACGAGAAGTTTCATGCAAAGCTTGCAGGTTTTGGTGTGGCAAGGCTCTTTGAAGAAGATCAAAGTTATGTTCAGATCACAGTTGCTGGAACCTTGTTAAGTGTTTGTGCAGAATTGATTCATCAAGTTATTTTTAGGGCTATGATTATTGATTTAAAATTTTAATATGTTTCTACTTTATCAGTAGCTACATGGCTCCAGAGTATGCTATGCAACGTCAGTTATCTAGCAGAGCCGATGTGTACAGCTTTGGTGTTCTTCTCATTGAAATAATGAGTGGAAGAAGAAACACTGACACGGATGCTGACGTTTCAAGCCTTTTAGGATGGGAGGGTTCTAATAATTTTTTTTCATTTTGTTTTTTTGAAGATTCAAATTGTATATTTAATTATGTTTGACAGAGAGGGCAAGCCTTAAAACCTACTTATGGTGGTTTTGTGTTTTTTAGCTGTCCAGCACCTGGCCACTCATTTCTTTAGTTGACATAGAGGATCTCGGCTTATTTACATATAATATATATAATCTAGTTTTGTTTTCAAGCCATGAAGATTGAAAGTAAAGACTATGAAGTAACCTAAACAAATTTCAAGTATCTAATCGTCATGTTTAAACTCCTCAGACATGGAATCTGTACCAAGAAGGGAACCTTCCAGTAATGGTGGATGATATCATAAAGACAACAGGCAACATGGAACAAATTATAAGATGCATTCATGTAGCTCTTTTATGTACCCAAGTTGATTCATTCTTGCCACCATCAATGTCAATGGTCATACTGATGCTTTCAAGTGCTGCAGTCACTCTGCAGAATCCAACAATGCCTGCATTTGTGGTTTGTAACCAGAATGCTGCAGCTGATCAGGAGCCCGACGCCAGAAAGTCCAACTATATCACATCCAAGTTCAGATATGCAAGAATTCACAAATGCATCTGTTTTGGTTTCTGATATTGGACCAAGGTAATTTGGATCACAAGAATCATGCCAAATAACTACAGTTATCCTTGTTAGGATTTGTGTATGCCTTCCAAAGTTAGAGTGCAAGGATACCCTCGGGATATCAGGAACAATCCGTACTTTGTGAAAGGTCTTAAATGGTTGGACTACAGTTGTTTAATGTAGTCCTACTCTGTATCATTGCATGCATTTTCACTTTGTTATTCAAATGACAAATTGTGGAGAGTAGAAATATACCTCCTATGTTTCTCTAATTACAAGTGTTTTTAGTCATATTTTGAATAAATCAAGAAAATTACGAAGTGTTTTTGGTTGCATTTCAAACAAATCAATCAAATTTGTAGCTGTAATAGGGAAATGTAGTAATGCTCCCTGTATTCATTTGCCATGAGGAATTTTAAGCCCTTTTTCTCTCAAATAATGAGATCCTATTCTTGTTCTGCTAATCATGTATTCTTAGTGATGAGGAATAGCAACAGATAAATAGCTTTTCTTTGAATTAAGGCCTCTCATGATACTATTCAAATAGACATGGTCTTTTACTTCTAATTTTCCCAAAGTTTTTGAAATACTCTTTATTTTATGAATTTGCAAACATACTTGAGATTGTTGTGTTCTTGAATATTCCATTTATTAAGCCATGGAACTCACTCATTAAACTATTCTTTATCTTGAAGGGCATCATCTCTGTTTCAAGAAGCATAATATCATATTATATCTATATCTTTATTTTAATTTCATCCAGGGAAAAACACATTTGAATTTTTTTTATCTGTTTCAAACCACTATTTATTTGATAGAGCCCCATAAATTATGGAGATCCCAATATTGATTTTGCTAGATTTATCCTTTCATTTCTTTTCACCATAAACTGTAGATTTTTTTAAATAGATTGTAAAATATAATTTAATTTTCCCTGGTTCTACTGTTTTAGTTGGTCAGGAAAGGAATTCATTTTCTTTCATTGAAGTAATGTGTTCGTTTTTCAAAATCTGTTTCAGCCATATCCTTCATTTTTCCCAAATATTGCTGTTCAAATATCTTTGATTTGCCACAATTCTACAACTGAAACAGAAAGTAAGGTCAACAATATGCAGATCTTCCGCTGTATTAAAGGGAAAACAGAGATCGAGGTGGTTTACACATGGTGCCTATTTATTGGAGAACAAAGTAACTATCAGAGGTCCCCAGCAACTATGAGAGCATACGTTTACGATCTTTTTATGTGTCTCCAGAAGTTTCATACGAAAAGAGTTTTTAAACTACACACCAACAAAGTATAATTAAATGTAACAGGGCGATCTCTTGAATTTTTTAAGCTGTAGTAAATCAGGGAAAGCATGATCAGTTACATAGGATAGAGGAAGCCGAGTCTTTGTGGGTTGTGTGTGCGGGTTGCCTCAACACTTTCTTTCAATGCCTCACCCGTTACTTAATTTGAGTTTGATAAAGATAATACTCATTTTGATCAATGGGTTTAATTTCATCATTCTGAATAGTAACTTCTTTAATTGTAATATCAATTTGGGTAAGTCAGTTTCGTTATAAACTTACATTAATTTTGTTGAACGTCAATTTCGTTGTAGGCTTACATTAATTTTGTTTCTGGTTGAATCAATTTTACTATTTTATTGAGATGGAAGAAATCTGATGAAAAAGATAAACGAAAACAAGCGTTCATGGTCTAGCATCCTTTAAGCTAATTTGATTTTACTTGCTAAATGTAAAAACCTAAAAGTGAAATAGCTCGCCAAAAACGAAATTGTGTGTGGTTTTCCTGAAAACTATCGGTGAAGCGATATCTGTGGAGATCATGTATACTTCTTGCGTAAGGCTCACCACCAGAAAGACATCCATGTTTATAAGTCAAACTTGATCAGAGTGTGGTCGTATTTGGGCTCCAATAAAAGGGATTTGTTTTTTTTTTTTTTTTAAGTTCCCATTCGCTTTGACGTATTGACCTTTACGTTCACCTTGACTGTGACTTTCCACCCGTATCTCTCTTAACGAAGGCTTTTCTACTGGTTTGAGAGCAGGGTTGAAAATTGACCCGTGTTCCTGTATTTTGGATTTTTATCTGCAAAATGAAGTCAAAATTTTTAATTAACAATATCTATCAAGAGTTTGCTTTAAATCTTACGTGTCATGTGCTAGCATTTATATTTGACTATATATGGCTTACAATTAATTCAAGGTATGTTTTTCTTTATAAAAATTAATAACTTTGAGTGGCGTGCAAGCATCATCAATCTAATGCAAAATGACTTCATAATACTTCTTTAGATGATAGGATTCACATTCTTATTTAGCATTTGAAATTTATTTAAGATATTGATAGAATGAAGAATATATTAAAGTTATTTCTTAGTCATTGTAAAGATTAAAATTCATTTTGCCATTAGATCTTAGTTAAAATGATACATTTTCAAGAATTTTAATTGTCATTTCATGACAAAGTTCAAGTTTCTCCCTTATTTTTGTCCTTTTAATTGAAATTTGCATCAAATAATTTATGTGCAAAATGTGCAAATTTAAATGTTATTTGATCAAAATGTGCAAATTTAAATCAAATATAAAATAGGTTAGAACTTATCCTAATTTGGCTCTCAAAACTTTACATTTTTTACCAATCAATCTATATTAATTTTAGCTAACTAGCTTCAATATGTACATTTATGACCCAAGGCATACTCAAGTAATGAAAATAAAAGAAAAATGGAAAAATCAATCATCATCATTGCCATGACAAGGATTAACATGATAAAGATCAATATGATATCAATCTTGATTGATTCTAGTGGTTTCCATCAATAGCATCAAATTTCAAAGGATTCAGAATATTTCACCTCCAATCATGTTCATGACATTAAAAAATTAACTATCTTGTCTAATCTTGATCCCATTAACAACTAGCAACATGTTGAGAGTCCAAAATAAATTTTCATGCTTATGTTCACCTTTATCAAAGATCACTTGGGAGGCTTCATTAAAGTAAATATTGTTATTTCATTGTCTACTCAAGTTAGTATGAAAAACTCATACAAAACTAGTTGCTCAAAAATGACTACAACTTTTGTTATAAGACCATCAATAGTCAAATCATAAAATAAGACTAAGGATGTATTCTTAATATGATTGCAAAATATTACAAATAATATAATCAAGTTAAGTTTAATCTAACTTGATAAATTATGACATTAAGTACTTAACGATAACATCCTGGGTATATTAGAGTTGTCAAGTGATCTAAAACAAAACTCTAATAGGCTAGAATGATGAAAATCAATACTAGGGTTGCCTTATGTTTCTGCAAAAGTGAAGCTACTTGATTTTAGCTATTTATGGATGTCATTTAGAGCTAATAAATCTAGTCTTTGTCACCAATCTAACAAATATTTTTCCTTGTAATTAAATTGGTTATCTTTAGAGTACTTGTTCTATTCTACATTTTTTTAATATTTTAAAAAGCCTTAAGAATTCTAGTTATAAATAGGGATCTTATTAGAACTAATTCTAACATTAAAGTCATTGGATCATAAGAATACTTGATGCTTGATGCTTCTCAATGTCTCTCTTCTTGGGCCTTTACCTCATTGCCTATTTATCGCCTTTTGGAAGATAGAACCATTAGAATCCTTCAAACAACTATCTTAATAGTTATTAAAATGTCTTGTTTGTGACATCCTATTCCCATATGTTCATTGTGTTAGTCCATCACATGTGTGAAAATATAATGGAAATATAGTCGATTAGTCATATAACTTGGAAAATAATATTGAGGCATGGAATTAAGTATTAAGGAAAACAAAGGAAAAACTTTATTGATGTTTGGATGGTATAGTATAATGCCCTTTGGGTTATCTTCCTATGATACTTAAGACCTTAGAGGCAATCCAACACTACCACCATGGTTAGGCTATCTTGTCGAAGGGGTGATCAGTCCATTCTTGTCCTGCTTCACCTAGCTCTCGTCACTCATCTTTTACCAACTCTACAACTCCATGTTGATACAACCTCTAAGCGTAGTCTTAAATGCCGTAAGTCAAACCCATTCCTTAGGGTACCATGAATAGTTGCAACTCCTCATAATGAGGTACTACTTCTTCCAAAGGTTAATTACATGATTATAGTACAATTTTGTCCTTAACAAGAAACGAGATATTACAATCTACCTCTTTTACACATCCAACTCGTCCTCAAGCATGTTCTCTACATCTAGCTGCTCCAAACTAACTTCCTCATTGTGCTTCTCATTTTCAGCTTCATTATTATCTTTATTATCATCTATACAAACAAAAGATTATAAAGTACAAAATATAATTTACTACATGAGAATAAATGTGATTATCATTCAATATCACGATGATAAAGAAGTTGAGGATATGCATTGAGAATGAACTCCTTATTTTCCCAAGTTTTTTTTTATCACAATTTAACCATTGGACAAGTACTTCATTGATGGTTTTATTATGAAGCTTCTTAGCTCTATGATTCTTAATTGTAATTAGTTTGACCTCGAAGTTGGCATTGGATCTTAGATTCAAAGTGATGAGTGACGTGGTACCCCTACACCCAACCATATGAATCACTAAGGTGTTACACGTGATCTGGTCAAATTCTGTGGACCTATAGTTATCTCGTACACTAGTTTCTCTAGGAAGTGAAATGGAATTAAGAACATTTGTTGTCTTCCGAATTACACTTGTGAGGCTCAAGGGTATGGTTTAAGTGTAATTGGGGCATATGAATTTTTGTTGTTTTATATTTTATGGATGTAACTGCCTACAACAAGAATAAAGAGTCAAGTAGATTAAAAGCTAAATTGTCTATTTCCTAGCTAGCCTAACACAAGTAATTGCCCCACTTTCCTGAACACATCCTGCACACATATAGCATTGTTGGGCTACCAAACGTTAAGTGTTGCTAGGTTACCAAGCACTATATGAATGCTTGAAGTGGTCATGCTTGTGTTCATTAATCAACTAGAAATAAATTACTTAATTCAAATACATTCAAGTAAAGAGCAATAAAGAAAAGTGTAATAAATAAAATATTAAGCTTTTCTCAATGCTGCAAGGGCTATCAAAAGAGTTTGTTTTATTCTCATCACACTATTGCGCATAGGTACATTAATGCTCAAACAAATAATTGTACATACTTTAGACTCCTTTTGCAGGCACTCAGAAAATATTCTAACTCTGAGGAAAAGAAACGACAAGAGCTTCACTAACTTGCTTGAAAATTGAAAACTAAACCATGCCAAAACTTGGAACCCAGGTGTTATATTTATAGGGTAGGTATATGCCCTGACATTAGACACCCAATGTGCCAACAAAACATGTTTCATCATACCCCCATGACTAATGAAAACTTGTCCTCGAGTTGAGAAGAGGAGGAACAAGTTCTTTACAATATAACATATTGGGTAGGTATGGGATTATTGATTGACATTACAAACTAACTTAAATGAAATAGACATACAGACTTTGAGTGCCCAAGTGTACAAAATTACAATCCTTACAAAATGGGGTGTTCATGAAAAGAGAAGTGAACACCCTAGATATCACTAACATCCAACACCTCTTGGCAGCAGAAGAATGAGAGAGAGAGAAGAGATCTAACAAGCATGAACAATCCTCATTGTGTGGTACTACTGCATCATCCTTGGTGAAGATAGTCCCACTTTCAACCCATGCTTCCCACTATAATCACAAATAAAAATCATGAATTAGTAAGCAATATGTAACACATAACTATTAAATGCCTTGTCTTGTTAGTGGTTACACTCGGCTAGGTTGTGATTGTGGTTAATTGGTTCCTTGAGTAGTGTTAGTGGGAAGGTTGACAAATAGGGTTAATTAAATTAAGTGAACCATTAAATTGAAAAAGTTCAATACAAGGAAATATTTGAAGAGGGTATAAGAATTCACTAAAAATTGTTGTGAAAATGTGTACAATTGGATGTCATTGATGGGGTAAACAAAAAGAATTTTACTGTAAGAGTGTCTAAGGGTATAGAAGTTAACTAAGACCGCCCATAGATAGTGATCACAATGTCTTCTACCAGTTCCAATAGAATAGTGATGGACTGGTCTACCAATTCCAATCTAATGTTGCTCTTCTTGAGAGGAGGTAGGTTCTAGGTAGTGTACATCTCATGAAAAATCAAATTAACACCAAAACCTAAATTGAGAAGAGCCTTGCATGATTTGTTGCTAGCAATCTGCAAATAAATTAGAGGACTTCCAGGATCAACTAATTTCCTAGGAATGTTTCTTACACGAATCCAATCGAACATAGTGTAAGTAAGCATTATGGTATGAATCCTTAGTAGAGTTTGGTTTGAAGAAGGCTCAAAAGAATTTGATATGGAGGAAGAGGCAGGAGCATGGTTGTCAACCGTGGGTGTAGGTGAAGGCTTAGGCGGACTATGGGGTTGTAATAAAGGTCTTTTTTTTTATTATGCATTCAAACCCTCTAATTGATGATTGGATTGCAAATTAATAGCCCTTGTAGCATTGCGTTGTTGTGGTTGAGTGGGCAGTTCACCCTACATTGGTGTAGTAGGTAGTAGTTGTGCAACTAGAGAAAGAGTGTGTGTAGGGATAGGAGGAGGATAAGGATAAGAGGCAGTATCCCTTCTTTCATGTGATAAATGAACTCTGTAATAATCTGAAGGGTGGTAGTGAGGTTGAAAATTAGAAACGTGACTGGAGGAGTCACATGGAGACATGAATTACTACACATGGTAACCATATGCATCATGCTACTAGTAAGGGTACTATTGTCTTGGCAATGCCAGCGTCCATGATTGTGGTTGCTACCATTATTGATACTGTTCATATGGCTATGATGGAGCTCCACTTGGATAATATAGTTGTTGCTGGTGGAACTACCTAAGATTACCTTGAGGATAAGATAACCTTTTGGATGTTTGCCTTTGTTTAGGTCGTGGATCTAATGCATACACCCTAGACTCCTATAGATGTGACATAACGAGGCAACATCCCTTAGGATGTTCGTACTAATAAGAGTCACACCCACAATCATGATCTGATTCACTATCTACAACCTCTTCTATTGCAGAAATCTTATCCTTACCTATGTAATATGCACATTTAGCTTCCTTGCACCTCTTGCACTCATGCTTACTACTTTGTTCTTTGGACTCCTCAACAATTTTGAGAATAACTTGGAATCTGTTATCCATTGAGTCCCTTAAGTAATTAACCTTGGCTATAAGTTTAGATTGGAATTGTTGAAGTGGCAAGGCTTTCTTATGCATCCCCTCATGAAGCACAAGTCCATCCTCAGTATTTTAGAATCAAACCTCCCTCTTACATATGGAAGGATCATGGTTGTAATTCTCTACACTTTCTCTTTTTCTTTGTTTTCTCTCATCTTTGGCAACTTGCTCTATTAACCTTTGTACCTAATGGGTAGTTAGTTCTGACAATTACCCTTGGGCATAGACACCGAGGGTTTTCCTCATTTCATTACGAAGCTCATCTACAATGTGTTGAATTTGAGCCAATTGAGAATAACCATGGCTAGGGCATTTGTACATCAAGGCATAGTATTGGCTAATGGTGACATCCAAGGGTTTGTGTGTTCCTTTTTTTCACCCTTGAATTTGCTTCCTTAGTTGGACACTCTGGAGTATGTTTGATACTTATCATTGAACAACTCAAGCATTGTACTCCATCATCTAATAAATTCTGGCTCTAAGGACTAGTAGCTATTTTTTTCTTCTTTGATAAGTGTCCTGGGGAACAACTTTAGTTTTTGCCACTTGTTCTCTATGTTTTACAAGGCACATGAATCTTGAAAAGATTGAAGATGATTCTGTAGATTAGAGTTATATCCTCCCTCAAATCAAGAAATATTGTTCATGTCTAACCATTTGATCTGACTATATTTCACATGCCTTATTAGAATTCTAACTACCTTTGCGATGTTACGCATAGTTTGGGTAGCAAATAGAGGCTCATCAAGGCCTTGATCATGGTGCCTATGATGCCCTCTACTACCCCTTCATTCATGGAAATGTGTCTCTCTTGAACGTTTATGCCTTTGATATTGTCTGTCTCAATGGTCTCTTTGGTTCGTAGGTCATTTTGTTCATTTCGATCACCTTCATCACAGCCTCACCTTCTGCAGTCATGATTAGAGCCAGAAGAAGAAGATGATGACAAAGGGGAAGAGGAAGGAGAATCAACATCATCACAGTGCCTACTACCATCTCTTCGGTGATTGTGATCATGATCATAATTGTGCTTCTTGTTTGTATTCCTGTCTTGACTTGCCCCTCTAGATCCTTCTTTATCATTGGATCCCTTGTTACTAGAATCAGGATTGTGAACTATGGAGTGTAGATTGTAATTTTGACCTCCATCATTGAAGTTAAAGAGAGGATTTTCATTGAATGGAAAACCCCTAAAGAAGGGTTGCCCACTAGCTTGTTGGTACAACAGGAATGGAGAATTGTTAAGCCCTTTTTACTTTGAAAATACATAACACTGGCCTAGTTGCTAATCTCACAGATGTTATGCTTTGATGGTATTGTAATCCCTAGCATTAGCATCTTTCATAATATACTCCCCATGGTAGTCTTGAAGACCACATCATGCAAGCATTTAATAGAGCATTGTAGGAGCAACACAATCAGGCGGAAACCCAATGTTTCCCTCTATTTCACGCCACCATAGCTATTCATCCTAGTGTAGGATGAAGGTGAAGTTTAGTACATATTCATCAGGATGAGTATATATAATTCAATATTGTTAAGGCTTTGGCATATTCACTCTATCAGCGTTAAGTAGAGAAGCACTCCTATGAGAAGACATTTTTAGTTAGCAAATAAAAATCATAGTGTTCTTTGAGAATTTGTTGTAGTAATTGTGAAATAAGATATGACTCTAAGGTTCATTCCAATGATTTAAATATTTTTCACTAGGTCCTAAATAGAACATAAAATAACAAAAAGATCCTTGGAAATAGTGCTAATGATGAGTGGTGAGGTATCCCTACACCCAACCATACAAATCAATAAGGCCTTACACGTGATCTGGTCAAATTCCATGGACCTATAGTTATCTCGTATACTAGTTTCTCTAGGAAGTGAAATGACATTGAGAATGTTCATTGTCTTCCCAATTACACTTGTGAGGCTTAAGGGTATGGTTTAAGTATAACTGAGCATATAAATTGTTGTCGTTTTATATTTTATGGATGTAATCACCTACAACAAGAATAAAGAGTTGAGTAGATTAAAAGCTAAATTGTCTATTTCCTAGCTAGCTTAACACAAGTAACTATTCCACTTTCCTGGACACATCCTAAACACATATAGCACTACTGAGCTACCAAACATTAAGCGTTACTAGGTTACCAAGTACTATATGAATGCTCAAAGTGGTTGTTCTTTTATTCATTAATCAACTAGAAATAAATAGCTTAATTCAAATACATTAAAGTAAAGAGTAAAAAAGAAAGTGCAATAAAGAAAATATTAAGCTATTTTTATTGCTATAAGGGTTCTCAAAAGAGTTTGTTTTATTCCCGTCACACTATTGCACTTAGGTACATTAGTGCTTGAACAAAGAACCATACATAGTTTAGACTCCTTGTACAGGAACTTAGAAAATATTCTAGCTTTGAGGAAAAGAAATGACAAGAGCATTTCTACCTTGCTTGAAAACTGAAAACTAAACTATGCCAAAAATTGGAACCTAGGTGCTATATTTACAAGCTAGGATATTTGTCCCAACATTAAAGCCAGTACCTGACATTGCGGCCAAGAAAATACATTTCATCACAAAGTGTTTCAATCTAGCACATAAGGCACATCATTTTTATGAAATTTCTTTAGCAAACTTACATGGAAGATTGGATGAATTCTTAAAGTTATTGTAAGATTTAATTAATATGCTACTTCACCAATTCTTGCTAAGGTTTTAAAGGGTCTACAATATCTTGGAGTTGACTTAGTATATTTTCCTAACTTAAGGGAACTCCTGGTGGGTTTTACTCTTAGTAGTACTTGATCTCTGATTTGGAATTCCTTCTTAGATAGATATTTGTCTGCATAGCCCTTATACTTGTCTTAGGTAGCTTGCAAATTTTGTTTAACTCTGGTAATAATATTTTTCATAATTTTCATATCTTCTTCCTTCCACTTCATTCTTAAGTTTGGATCTACCCAAGTTATTGGTGTATGACAATTTCATCCATATACAACGTTGAATGATGTTCGATGTATAGATACTTGATAATTATTATTATTATAGACAAATTTAGCTAGTTGAAATAAATTCTTCCATGTCTTTGGTCTACTTCCAATGTAGCTTTGTAGCATGTCTTCTAGTATTCAGTTCACACATTTTGTTTGGCCATCTATCTTTGGGGTGGTATAGTATGCTGAATTTCAATTGGGTCCTAAGTTCCTTAAAGAAGTTTTGCCAAAATTCGAATATGAACTTAGGATCTCTTTTTGAGGTGATTGATTTTGGGAATCCATGTAATTGGAATACTTCCTGCACAAATTTTTAAGCTAATTCTTCATCTATGTTGGTAGATTTCAAAGTTATGAAATGAGCCATCTTTGATAGAAAATCAACCACTACCAAGATTGAGTCATTTCCTTTCTTGGTTACTTGTAATCCTACAATGAAGTCCATGGTAACATCTTTTCATTTCCAAGTTGGGACTTCTAAATGTTGTAGTAATCCATAAGGTTTATTCTATTTGGCTTTTACTCTCTAATAGGTTGGATAATTTTTAATGTACATGGATACATCGTTCTTCATTCTAGCCCAAAAATAAAACTTACATATCATCATGTAAGTTTTGATATATCCAAGATGTCCAATACATGACACTTCATGAGCTTCCAACAATAGCTTAAGTTTTCAATTTCCATCTGGTATACATACCCTCTGTCCTTTCATCAATAGACCATTAGGGAAAAGTTGGTAACAAGGCTCAAAAGAGATATTGGCTAGGAGCTTCTTTTATTTTTTTTTTTAATTTCTTCTTTCACAGGGGTTATCACAATGTTGATCATCAGGTTCCACATTTAACTAAGGGTGTCAGTGACTACATTTTTTTTTCTTGGAATATATTTAATCTTAAAATCATATTCAACCAATACTTCTACCCATCATCATTGTTGGGTGCTCAAGATGGGTTGTCTCTCTAAGTATTCTAGACTTTTATGATATGTTTTTAACACAAATTTTTTTCCACAAAGATAGTGCCTCAAAAATTTTAAAGCATTAACAATTGCTAGTAATTCTAAATTATGGGTTGAGTAATTTACCTTGGCTCATCATAATTTATGAGATTCAAAACATACCACATTATATTATTGTGAAAGAACTATACTGATTCCTATTCCATAGGCATCTGTAGATACTTCAAATGGTATTTGTTCATCTGAAATTCTTAGGATAGGCATTGTTGTGAGTAACATCTTCAATTTGAGGAAAGCTTTCTTATATTTTTTATCAAAATTAATCACAGGTCTTTCCTACAAAAGGTTAGTCAATGGGGCTATCAAGGTAGAATAATCTTTAATAAAATGTTAGTAAAAACCTATTAAGCCTAAGAAATTATGAACTATTGTAGCAGCTTTTAGTTCTAGCCAATCTTGAACTGCACTAAATTTAGCTAGGTCTACCTGTAATCCTTGCTTAGATAGTATATGCATGATAATTCTTCTTTGAAGAGTTCATATTTACTTAGTTTTGCTTTTACTTGATATTCCTTGAGGACTTTCATTGTAAATTTTAAATGTTTAACATGTTCTTCTCTTGACTTAGATTAAACAAGTATGTCATTCATAAATATGATAACAAATTGATTAAGGTACTCTCGAAAGATATTATTCATTAATGCCATGAATGTTGTAGGTGCATTGGTTAATCCAAATGGCATCACCACAAACTCATATAATTCATACCTAGTTTTGAATGCAGTTTTCTCAATGTCTTTTTTCTTAATCCTTATTTAGTGATAACTTGATTTTAAATTAATCTTTGAGAAATAGCATGCTCCAGTAAGTTGATCAAACAGGTCATCAATCCTAGGCAAAGGATAGGTGTTTTTAATTGTCACTTTGTGTAGTGCCCTATAGTCAATGCATAACCTTAATGTATCATCCTTATTTTTAATGAATAAGATTGGTGCATCTCAAGATGAGACACTAGGTCAAATATTTCCTTCTTCAAAAAATTGGTCTAATTGTACTTTTGAATCCCTTAATTCTACGATGGAAAACCTATAAGAAGCTTCTGAAACTAGTTGTGTATTGGAAAAGATATTAATGGCATGTTTAAGACTTCTCTTTGGAGGTGATTCCCTAGTTTCATGAAATATTGAATCCTTGTACTTTTCAAGTTCTTTTGGAATCTCCATGTTAGAGGATTTCTGAGGTAAAGTTACTTTTACAACCAACATAATAGCAACCTTTTTGACTAATC